>APFE030930447.1:0-21104 GCA_000404065.3 Pinus taeda
TGATGAGGGATCCATATATAGATGATTGTAGGGGGTGAGTCAGCTTCTGGGTTTTTGATTAGTGTCCTCTCTCTGATAGTTCTTGATTCCACTTGGAGATTGATGATCTCTTACTCATCCTTGGGCGAATTCAGAGAGGCAAGTGTTGGAGGAGAAGTTTCTCGAAGATTCTATGATCCTCCACCTCACAAACTGTCTCTAACATTTGTCCATTCTTGCCCATCACACCCTACAGAAGGGCTTTCCAGTATGCATCGCACCATTTACACTGAGCAGGTGATATGCATCACACCCTCTGCACTAGGCATTCTGTATGGTCCGGTTTTGACCAGTTCTGAGTAGTTTTCTGTGGAGAAATTCTGCGAGATGATGTAATCAGTTGACCTTGTTCCTTTAGGAAGTGAAGCAACACTTTTAGGGACTTAGGAGCCCTTAGTTTATGGACATTTAGGATTGGTTTTGCAGTGCCCAAAAATGTCTATAACAGTTTCCCCCTAAAGCATGAGGTCAGTAATCTTTTGATGTCGGGTGAAATGCTTTATCATGAGGATCCGAAGTTTTTTCGAGTTGGGAGGCGACCTGTAATAAGATACAATACAATACATTATCTTCATAATAATTTTCATGATCTAGTTGAGGCAAGCATTCCCATGCTCAGCTTTATAAATTCATTTTCATGTACATAGGACAGATAATCGTCTGTGTAGCAGACTGATGATTTGGATGGAGTCATCATCCTTTGATTTGGATGATCATATGTTCGACAATGATGTACATTTGATGTCTTTATGTTCCTGAATATATCACAGCCCGGATGGATGAAACTAGATCCGGGATCTTCAAAACTCGTTCAATCTTCACTCAGAGTACAAGTCGATCCATGTGAAATATGTTCTGGAGTCGAACACGGAAAGACATCGCCTGATTACCAACCAATGATGTAAGCGATTATCAGGCACAAGAGTAATCACCAATAATGACAATGATCCTCAAGGTACTACAATACAATTCGCGTGGTGTGAAAAAGGGATTTGGCATCGAACACCATGCAAAATCTCTTGGTCGAAGGCCATTGATGTAAACCTATTGCCGTAAGTGAGAAACTTGTCATTGAGGCATGCAAGATTCAAAGTACTAAAAGGGGTTGTTCCTAGGTCGACTTCTTGGATAATGAGCTGAAGTCGAAAAGAATTGACCTGTCGTAGGAGGGCCTTAATGAATCCCACATCTATGACATGGAACGGAGCAAATGATTTTGGAGGTGAAAACGATCTGATGATACAGGGTTCAGGGTGGCGGTCATGAAAGAATGGAGCGTGAATGTATTGCAGCAGATGAGACACAGGCAAATACTCTTAGCGACTTCTCTTGAACATACCGGCGACACTGACAATGGATTGGTAGCGTTAACCCCAAAGATGGATGGTGTGACAGACCAATGGTGATATGACCGGTGAATGGAATAACCCAACCCAACTCGGACGGAGTGAAAGTGTCATGTTCAAGAGTGACTTGCGACCAATAAAGTTTCTTCAAGTTTTCTTCCCAATTTTCCCTAGTCATTGTTGACCAGTACCTCTTTATTTTTATCAAGCTTGAGGAGGATAACATATGCTTTTTCTATAATCTACCCTTCGGGCGAACCCGTTGCTATGTTTTAACAAGCCTAGCGACAGTGAAACTCGTTCTCGTCCATTTGGACAAGTTTGTCGCTATTGGTTTTAACGAGTTTAACGACAATGATAAATCAGTCCTTTTTCATTTTTAGAGAGTCTGAGAAAGGATGGAAAGGAAAATCCAATGATTCTTTTTCGTCATATAATCCCTTAAGCTTGAAAAAGCGTAAAATAATACGAAAGGGATGAATTTCCGATAGTTTTAACGAGCCGAACAAGACAAGCGCTCGATCTTTTTGTGTAATAATCCCTTAGGTCCAAAAAGATTAAAATCTAGAGGAGGGATATCACTTTTGATGACTTTAACGAGACGAAGAGGCCAATTGCTCGGCAATCTTTTCATATTTTACGAGTCAGGTGAAAAGAGCTTAAAGGAGACTTGTTTTTTGAGGAACGAGTGATAAATTCGGGTAGCAACTGATTCCAGGTAAGTTTTGGAATTTTCCAATCATGGCAGTGTCACAAGGATAGCTAGCAAAATCACTCGTCTCAACTATTCCTCAAAAGGGTAAACAATCAAATGGAGGCGTATGATCAGCTAAAAAAGTGGAGGTGATGATGAGAACACAACCAAGGCTTAAAATATTATGATAATGCATTCATAGGTTATTTACCAGAAATCGGTTCATTTTTTAATGAGCTTAAACTCTGGGGGAAACATTTGCTCATTTCTTATGTTTAATTTTTAGCGAGCTTGAACTCCATGTAAAAACTGCTCGTGCTAGTCATATAATAAGGATATCTCATATGTAGATGCCATTTTTTATGGAGCTTTCTCCTTTCAAAGCTTTACCTCGGAGCCTTTCTTTATGAAAGTTAGGAAACGACCAATCCTACGAGTTTAAGGGTTCGAAGATCTACAAACTATGAAAATAAATGGTCGCTCTTCGTTTGCATACAAAAAGGTTTGCATGCCTCCGGGTATAGTGAAAAATTTCCTGGTTACCATATAGAAGTTCTTATTTCGGCAAGACAGTTTCCATCCACATAGCAGATAGAAACACTTCCTGGCTTAGTCCATTTGGACAAGGGTGGTTCTGAATCCCAACCTCCTAACCTTGACGAAGGAACCTGGTCTAATTCCGGACGGGTATTAGACCAGTCATTTTCCTTCACGGAAACCTACTCTATACCTAGAGCTTCCCTGCCGAAGCAGGCGAGGGTGCATGCCCCCTGGGTTTCAGTCATGTCCTCCTGAATTACTCGCGCTCTTCAGGTGGATAGACTGGAGATTGATGAGACATTCCTTGCATGAAAAGACCATTTAGGGATGGCATTTGACTATTAGCTATGTGTGAGCCAGAGAATGAAAGCTGGTCTACGAGCTGGACCACTCGGCCTTCATGCCGAAAACACATTACTCTAAAGAGTGAGGAGATAATGGCTCCCATTCTTTAAATATAGTCACACCCAAGGAGTAGATTATAATCTAGGGGTCCTTGGACTACCATCACGTTCATGTAAATGGTTTTCCTTCTCAATGTTATGGGCACACTGGGAAGGATCCCTAATGGTTGACTGGTTCCTTTGTCGAAGCCTGTCAGATTTCTCATCTCAGGCAGAAGCGATGGTGAACCAAGTGCTTTCCAAGTAGTCGAGGAAAGGATACTCACAGAAGCCCCTTCATCTATGATGGTACCAGCCATGACCATTTTGTAAGCTTGTACAATGATTCAGAATGGTACACTCGCTAGTAAATGGGGTCTACCTAGTAGATTCCAATCGAAGGAAACGACCAGGTTGCTTGGAGGTGGGACCGAATAGACAGTCGGATACAACTCTGACGAACTTCCTTCCTGCGATAAAGGAACAGGTAGACTGCCCCCATGTTCATGGGAGTTTGTGTTTACGAAAAGAATTTGAACGGTGTTGTTCTTATTCTCTTTGGTGACTGTATCATCTAAAGATAGATCTTCTGAAGGCAAGACTGGGTCAACTGTCGCCTTGACCTTTTGACTTTTGTCTGGTATGGATTTAGAGGGTTTATCTTCAATGATAGGTGCTTCGACCGAACACAAAGGTGTGTAAGTCAGATTTTCAACCAGTGATGGACTTGGCAAGAGTTTCTTATATCTAGGAGGGAGCCGTAGCGGTGAAGCAGGATGGTCATCCAAAACTCTTTTATCTTCATCTAGGAAGGGACAACGGTGGATGGCGTGATTGCCTTCACATAGTTTAAGAGGAAATTTGCAATTCCTTTTCTATCCAGATACTTCGCTTTCACTGGTTGATGGTGTACTTTCAACACGATCAGAGTTTGATGACACCGGATTGTGCAAACGAGGAGACCAGTCCCTTAAGATTCGAGGGATGCAAGGACAATCTTGATGATAGTGGTCTCCTCTGCAAATGACACATGGAGATTTAGGTTTAGACGGTGGAGTGTGAGGATTTTCGCTAGACGACGCATGGTTGCCCCCTTTTGCTTTTGGTTCCTTCTTCTTCTTTTCCTTTTTCTCCTTCTGCTTCTTCTTCTCAGTTACTTGATCTTTAGCTTTACTAGCTTCATCAAGTGAAGAGGAAGGAGGAGAGGGAGAAACAGACGAAGTAGAAGGTTGGGGGGTAACTCTAGTGTCATCTAGTTGCTGACTTGATTGTTCAGGAATTACGGTATTCTGAACGATAGAGGTAGTGAAGAGCCATACAGGCAAACCAATCATCAACCTTGGAAGTGACAATGTGGCCATATGGGGTGCACCAACATCTCCCCAAGAGGAGAAAGGACTAGGATTTCCTCCAAGGGAAAATCCTTGGTTGGTAGACTCCATTTTTCTCAACCTAAAGACCAACGTGGGAACTTGTGATTTTATTTCGATTAAAATAAATTTTAGACGCTTTGACACAACTTGTTTTTTCAATTTTTAAGAGTTGAGAAAGAACAAAAGATGACTCTAGTCGCCTTCGATTTTTAATGAGCCTGAAGTGACAAGTGCTCAGATGGAACTTTTCTTTTAAGGAGTCTGAAAAGGAACGAAAGAGACTTCTCTGGAAATCTAGGCAGAGGGGATTACCAAACCAATCGCAAAACTGCAGAATACTTTTTACGGTACGACAGTCAATCTTCCCAAATGCTGTATTCAGTGCATTGCGATCGATAGGGCGACAGAGACGGCTTCCTAAGGATAAAGGATATAGCCTATTCTGGTCTCCCAATATATACTCGACGGTACGTGGGAGAACAAGTCCATATTGTCACTTGTTGTCTCAGAGTGGAGGAATCGCCCAACCAAAAATGAAAACAACAGTTACCAGGTTTTACGACGCCGAAATACATCTCTAGCCTAGACTTCTAGATGTTGTGCGTTAGGTTCCAAAGCGTTTTTAGATTCATTAAATTTATTTTATAGTTGATCTTGTTTAAAAATTTGCCTTTTAGGTTCACCGTGTGATGTGTATACAATTCCCAAAATGTAGTCTAAGATGATAAACAACTGTTTAATCTTCTTTTGGCAATGGAAATCCTAGCTACTAAGGAAAGAAAATTGAGAGTCTTTCAACAAAGAGCACATAACACACACTAAATGCACTGTCCTAAATCAAACCAACAAGCAGTCTAAATGCAAATGCACATGCATGTATTTGTTTTCAACCTTCTTAATGTGTGAATGACAAGAAGAATGCTAAGTGCAAATCTGAATTATCTTTCTAAACCAACAATACTAACAAATTTCTTTTCAAAATTAAGTGAAGATAACGACGACACTTTTGCAATTTCGAATTGAAAATCATTTTCGACACTTGAAAAACTACTAATTCAAATCACATACAAGAGTAACAGTATAATTGACTATCAAGAACAATGGCATTCTCTTCTATGACTGAAAACGACACTTGCGACACTTTCAGATCAAGAAACGACAGCTCGATTACGCTACTTCTTTGTAAAAGAGAACTGAAAATGGCGCACAATACATAAAAAAATTTACAGTTCTTTGCACAATGGAGGTGGAATGATGAAAAGGAAGGGGGTTTCCACAGAGATATACAGACCACAGATAGAAAAACTCCTGAATAGATCTAAAAAGAGTGAATAAAAACCAAAGTCTGAAGGCAAAATTAACCTTCTCTGACCATCGCACCTGTTACATAGGGAATCCAGTATGCATCTCACCTACTGCACACGGGAGGTGCAATGCATACAAATTTCCTTGAAGAGAGGGTGCGATGGTACTAGTGTGAGACTTTTACTTGGTATTTGGTCACAATTTGCAGTTCAGTTCAGGGATTTAGGCCGAGCAAGTGATGTTCAGTAAATATAAATCACAAGGATTGATCTAAGGAGGTTACTAGAGCCACCACTAGGGAAATTAGAGTGTTTTCAGATCGATTGTTCAATTTATAAAAAAAACCCGGAGATAGACTGAAGCAGCATTGGTCTACTTTTCACTTGCATAGCAAATGCAGTTCGAAGGCTAGCTGGCTTGACTTCAGGCTCCGTCTGTAAGTTTATAAAACAAACAAATATAGACTAGCAAACAATCTATTCGCTCCCCAGTGGAGTCACCATTTTGTTACCGGGAATAGTGTCCACTTGGAGTTTCTATTCCCACTAAGACTGGTAGCTATCTTAGAAACAAACAAGTTAAAAATACTTTCGCTTTCCTTTATGAGAAATAGATAAGAGGGGAACAAAGGACACCAACCTCAGTCTTGCGCTTGTTCCTCTCCTTTCTGATAGAATCTTCACCACTTCTTCTTCATCTACCCAGCTTCAAAGAGCACCTATGGAATCAAAGCAACATAATACTATCGAAGAAAAAAGATCTACAACCATAAACAATACAAGACCTGATATGTATTGACCACACAAATGCATATACAATCAATCATACAAGAATGTGGAGGAAAACTTGAATAGCTTTATTAATATCAAGAATAGAAAAGAGGATTACAACCAATTGTTCTGACCCAGCATCATCCTCCAGCAGGAAAGCCCTTCTTCACCTCATGTAAGCCTTAGATCACCAACACTGTGATTTACACAGAAACAAACAACACTTCTCTACAGATACAAGATTCCAGCCTCTGGATCTCTGTGATGAGGATCCATATATAGATGATTGTAGGGGGTGAGTCAACTTCTGTTTTTGATTAGTGTCCTCTCTCTGATAGTTCTTGATTCCCTTGGAGATATGATCTTTACTCATCCCTGGGCGAATTCAGAGAGGCAAGTGTTAGAGGAGAAGTTTCTGGAAGATTCTATGATCCTCCACCTCGCAAACTGTCTCTGCCATTTGTCCATTCTCTCCCATCGTACCCTACAAAAGGGCTTTCCAGTATGCATCACACCCTTTACACTGAGAAGGCGATATATATCACACCCTCTGCACTAGGCATTCTGTATGGTCCAGTTTTGACGAGTTCTGAGTAGTTTTCTGTGGAGAACTTCTGGGAGATGATGTAATTAGCTGACCTTGTTCCTTTAGGGAGTGAAGAAACAATTTTAGGGACTTAGGATCCCTTGGTTTATGGACATTTAGGATTGGGATTGCAGTGCCCAAAAATTTCTATAACATGGGAGAAAGATCTTATCCCTTTGAGAGGTTTCACAAAAGGTGGAACAACCATCCCAAAGGAGAGAGGCGAGCTCATCTGGTCCAACAACCAACCCTAGGACCATCCATGAAGCTGTTACACTTCGAAGCTTCGACGATTTGTTTAAAAAACTTGCCAAAAGTAAATCATCGCGAGTGCAACACAGAGACAGAGCAAAGAATTCACTAGGGCTAGTGCAATCTTGGCCATCTTCATGGGTGGAACAACTGCTATCCTGCGACGACCCAAAAACATAGGTAAAAAGGTTCTGCTCTAGGAGTATTGAAATAAGGTATTCTTCCTGAGATGACAAGGAAGATGTTGACACATAATTTGCAACATGACACAAGGCAGATGTCAATAACATGGACCGACAATGTCTGGAATCAGGGAATGTAGGGTCGGTGACAAATTACTATGTAACACGGAGTAGAATATATTGTGATACCTCATAGCAAGAAACTAAATCTTTCACTTGTTAATGCATGGTAGATGAAAATACTAGTGAATTCAAGCAAGAATTTTGCTCTTCTAATGATCAAACCCAAAAATGATGTTGATAATGAAGCTTTTAAATGTTGTGATTCAAAATTGAAATCCGAATTGGTTGATGTAGTTAACCAATATGATGTGATGTTTCAGGAACCAAAAGATTTGCCTCCCAAGAGAGGGATCCAACATGAGATATAGTTGCAGTAAGATTGTCCTCTTCCTAACTTTGGCATGTACAGGATGTCAGTGATAGAGAGTGTAGAAATTAAAAAGAAAATTCAAGAGTTGTTGGATAAAGGGATCATCAAGCCATCTTATTTGTCATGTGGTTCACCTATTGTTTTGGTGCCAAAGAAGGATGGAACATGGCACATGTGTGTGGACTTCCGTGAATTGAACAAAATTATGGTAAATAATCGCTACCCATTGCCTGGAATAGATGATTTACTTGATCAATTAAAATATGAAACGTATTTTACTAAGTTGGACTTAAGGAGTAGCTACCATCAAATTAGAATTGCTAAAGGAGACATTTAGAAGATAACATTCAAAACAAAACAAGGTTTGTTTGAATGGTTAGCTATGCTTTTTGGTTTATGTAATACTCCTACTACATTCATGCATGTGATGAATGATGTGTTGAGGCCATTTCTTGGTGAGTTTCTTATAGTATACTTAGATGACATTTTAATTTTTAGTAAATCTCATGACGAACATGCCATGCATGTGAGAAAAGTACTTGATGTCTTAAAGAAATAACATTTGTATCTAAAGATGTCAAAGTGTGAGTTTGGAAAAAATTCTTTAGTTTACTTGGGTCATATTGTGGGAGGAGGTGAGTTGAAAATAAATCCCTTCAAGGTTGATGTCATTTTGAATTGGCTAAGGCCCAAGACAATCACTGAGGTAAGAAGTGTTTTTGGAGCAACCCAATATTGGAGGAAAATTCATTGCTATTTTTTCTTTTATAGCAACTCCTTTGCATGCATTGACAGGTGTGAAAAAGGTTTTTCAGTGGGGAGAAAAACAACAAAAGGTATTTGATGCATTGAAGGAAAATATCATTTCAACTCTAGTACTTTCACTTCCAGACTTGAGATTGTCATTTGAGATTTAGACTGATGCTAGTGACTAAGCCATGGATGCAGTCCTATTGCAACATGGTAAGCCTATCTATTTTCATTCAAAAACTTTCAATGGTGAAATGATTAACTATCCTACATATGACAAGGAATTGTATGCATTGGTGCAAAGTGTGAAAAAGTGGAAACACTAATTATTGGGTAAGTAGAAAATTATTCACAATGATCATCAACCATTGCAATACTTGCAATCTCAATCAAAGTTGCAGAAATCAAGGCACTTCTGATGGATGGGTTTTCTTCAACAGTTCCACTTGGTAATCAGCTATAAGAAAGGTATCTACAATAAAGTTGCTAATATGCTTTCTAGGCCTATTGTTAGTGCAACTACTTTACTCGAGCATAATTATGTTTTGCATGAAAGTTATATTGAGAAATATGCATTAGACAATTACTTTCAAGATGTTTATGCAAGCTTGAGTCAAGGTAACCAAGTAGAGGAATTGGATTATTATTTGCATGCTAACTTGTTGTACCATCTTAGCAAGCTTTGTATTTCATAGGGAGAAAGAGTCAACATCATAAGGGAGGCATATACTTCTCTCATTTCTAGTCATTTCAGTGTAATTAAGCTGGTGGCACATCTACGAAGGTATTGTTATTGGTCTCGTATGCTTGAAAGTGTGTCACATTTTTTATTAAAGGATGTTCATTATGTGTAGTTAGTAAGCCTAGTAATAGGAAGTTAGGGTTGTACACACCACTTCCGGTTCCTTCACGACCGTGGGAGAGTGTTTCTATGGATTTTGTAGGAGGTATTCCATTGTAAAAAAGAGGTAATGATTATCTGTATGTAGTTGTGGATAGGTTTAGAAAAAGGTGTATTTTGATGCCATGTAAAAAGTAATTTACAACTAAACAAACTGCTAAGTTATTCTTTTAGAATGTATGGGTGCATTTTGGATTGCCCACATCCATTGTTAGTGATCGAGATTCTCGCTTTGTTGGAATTTTTTGGTTAAGTTTGTGTGGATTCATGGGCACCAAATTGAAAAAGAGTACAACATTTCATCTACAATCAGATGGTCAAACAGAGGTGGTGAATAGGACAGTGGTACATCTTCTTCATGGGTATTGTAGAAAGCATCCTAAGTTGTGGGATGAACATTTGCACTATATTCAACATGCCTACAACCGGGCCAAGCACTCTTCAACTCAAACATTGCCATTTGAGGCATGTTTGGGATACTTGCCTATGTCTCCTTTGGATTTCATTTTTGGCAAAGATGTTGCTATTGATGGTCATAGTGACATAGACAAAGCAAGAAGGTTCATTGAACAAATCCAATTGGTACACCAAAGAGTTTAAGAATAGCTTGAAAAGAGCCAGGGCAAGTACAAAGCAAGGCACGAAAATCATCGTGTAGATCACAAGTTCCAAGTTGGTGATGAAGTTTGGCTTCACATTAGAAAAGAGAGGCTCCAAGGAGAAGGTAAAAAACTAAAACCAATTAGTTATGGTCCATTCAGAATTTAGAAATTATTGGTAACAATGCCTTCAGGTTGGATTTGCCTTCATATATGAAAATT
The DNA here is from genome assembly GCA_000404065.3 of Pinus taeda. Lineage (NCBI taxonomy): Eukaryota > Viridiplantae > Streptophyta > Pinopsida > Pinales > Pinaceae > Pinus > Pinus taeda. The sequence goes on from APFE030930447.1 coordinate 10,376, forward strand.
TATGTTGTTGTTAATGTTGAGAACTTAAGGTTGTATGAGCCTCCGTTGGTTGAAGATCAAGGATAAAATGTCCAAATTCCTTCCATAGAGGTTTTTTCTTCTGAATACCTTGATGAACTGCAACAAGACACCATTCTTGATAGAAGAACAAGGTCTTCAAAACAAGGGAATGTGGATTACCTTCGAGTGGGGCTCAAGGGAACAAATCCTTTAAAGGTCAAATGGATCGAGATTGGAAAGGTGAAGGAACTATACCCTCACCTGTTGGACAACTAGAAGTGATATTTTGGGGTCCACAAGGCTTCCAACGGGGAGGAATGATCAGGTGCTAAAAAGATAGCTCAAATTTCAAAGTTGTCAGATTGGTGTGAAACCTAGATGACCACATAGTGCTTGTCATCTTGAATCTTGCGCAACTCATTCCGCATGAAACAGACTCTGTATGACTCCAAAAACAAGTTTTGTTCACTTTCCCAAATAGACGAATTTAAAAGAAAACCGACATCCCAGTTGGAAATCTGTACAACTGACGTGGTGCTCACTGGGCAGGGTATGTGGACATTGACTTGGTCAATAAGCTCCTTGGTCAATTATATCATGCCAAGTGGCACATTTTTACTAGTTAGATTTTAGTGGTTTTGCTTGGTTGAAGGGTGGCCAACCATGGGATGACACGTGGCCCGGTCGAAGGCCGTCATGTGGCATCCTGAGTGGCCACAAAAAGTTTTGCTATAGTCCAGGCGGAGGTAGTGGGGGTCGAACCCGCGACCTCCCAATACACAACATAGCCAACTACCATTTCACCACACGCTGTGTTTCTTCACCATTATGATCGCACAGATTATTTAAAGAGTTATGGCTTGCAGTTTGGAGGTTGGGCTAGCCTGTGGGGCTAACGCGCGAACATAACCGCAATGTGAACACCACCACCTAGACGCTAACAACTATGTGATTGCCGGAGGAAAGGGGCCAGTGCTGGGGACTAGCCCCTTGGCGCATGGCCCTCCATATGACCTTAACTCCAAATTTTTAGGTCTCAATGGCCAAATTATCCACCTGGAATCTAGCAGATTTGGTGCCCAGTTAGCAGTAATTCAAGCAAAAATGAGGGTTTGGTGCCGGATTTAGGGAAATTTGTGGAGCAAATAGTGGAGAAACTAGGAGATGTCATAAATTCTCCAGTTTTTGACCAAATTGGGAGCAAAAAGAGGCTAGATGGCCATTTTTGCACATTTTGGACTCATTGGAGTAGGTTGCAAAAGCATTTGAGCATTTTAAACACGTCGTTTTACACATTTGAGCATAATAGAGTGGCACAAGCCATTGGAAGCTGGACCAAGGAGATGTAGCCCACAAGGGGTGAACTCCTTCATCATGTTCCTGTTGTGATGAGTTGTTGGTGATATTCTATACATTTATGTGTTGTTGTTCAATTTCTTATTTATGTTAAATTTTCTCATAAAATTAACATAAAAACTCATTTTCACTTGCAATAAACTCATGTATAGAATTTTGTTTACATTCTAAAGAGGATATTAGCACAACAAAACTAATATTCCTAATCAGATCACACTCATCAATTGGAATCTCTATAAGAAGAATTTTGTGCAGGTTTTCCTCTCAAAGAGTGAGAGGTTTTTGCCCTGGCAGAAAGCCAACATTTTGTGTTATTTCCTGTTGTATTTTGATATCTATTTGATGAAATAAATAAGAAACGCTCTAAAATAAGGAAACATTGTACTAATAAGAAAAACCTCACAAATATTTATCACGATAAGAAGAATTTCATTAACTGCACTTGCCCTAGATTCTTCAACAAAGACCATACTGATTGAGAGCTACACTTGAAGAAGTAGAAGGACACAAATCAACAAAGGACATATTAAGAGAAATAAATAAGCCAAAAATATACTCAAGATATGAAACACACATGAAAAATTTAATTCAAGCAGAACAAACTATTTCTGAAGAAGTTTCTCATCAAGAAGAATGGAAGAAAGCAATGTAGGAAGAATATCAATCTATCATGAAGAATGGAGTTTGGGAAATTTTTCCTAGACCTAGTGATGAATTTGTTATTAGTTCCAAATGGATTTACAAGATCAAACATGTTGTTGATGGAAGCATAGAAAAATACAAAGCAAGATTTGTTTCAAGGGGTTTTTCTCAAAAGGAAGGAATAGACTATGAAGAAACATTTTCTCCTACTTCTGGGTATACTACTATTAGATCTTTAGTTTAATTAGAAACCACTATGGGATGGGATATCCATCAAATGGATGTCAAAATAACTTTCCTAAATGGAACAATTGATAAAGAAGTATATATTCACAAATCAAAAGGCTTTAAGATAAATAGCAGGGAAACCCATGTTTGTAGATTAAATAAATCCCTATATGGATTGAAGCAAGCTCTTAGGGACTGGTACACAAGAATGGATACCTATCTTCTAAGGATTGGTTTTGTTAAAATTTATATAGATTCAAACCTCTACATAAAGATAGTGAAGAATGAACCAATCATCATACTTTGATATGTGGATGATTTATTTGTTACTGTAACCACCCCTCCCACGTTTACCCGCTTTCAATGCCCATTGTCCTGCCAGGGTAAAAATGAGATGGAGAGTTACTATGGCATGACCCAAACTCCCAGCTCCAGTTAAGGAAGTGGGGTCGACAAATAATGACAAACTAACAACTTACTGCACCACAGGTCTACAATGACACTCAAGGGCAAAAGAACCACCCCAGGTGACCGAACCCTGAGCTGGAGTTTCATTTCTCACAATTTAACCCACAATCGCATGGATGACGATGCCTCCATGTAATTATAGGCCTCCAACCACATGCACAAGCATGCATGGGTGTGGTTGTGACCCAAATTGTCCAGTTCAGAGGGTGTGGTCCCGAGATCTGAGCCTAGATTCCAATTCATCCTCCAAACCACTACCTAAAACTTCCTGAAACTTCTCAAAATCAATAATTACATGAAAAAAATGATAAACATCCAAATTTGAATCAGAACTTGACCTATACTACCTAGTACATATCAAATATTTCATCAAACACATGGAAAAGATGTAAGCTACAGGTCATGAATGGATATATGATCATAAAATTTTGGGATTCATTTGAGAATCACTGAGAAGGCCCTATGCCTTCTCCACATAGCTGCAACAACACTTATTAGTTCATACATTCATCAACCAATCAATATATAAGCAATATAAAAGATACACATCATATGAACAACATATAAGCATAAATAACCAGTATATAAACCACAACAACTCAACCATAATATCATCAACATAATTTCTACAAATATACATGAATCAAAGTAGAAAAATAACTCTTATTAATATATGAAAATTCCATCCAAGTCAGGGAATTTCATGTACCACATGACCATAGATTGGCCTGAACCAAATCTCTCGTTCATCTAATCACCCTCACACCATATTCCAAGCATGAATGTGGGATCTCATCGAATAAACAAAACAAAACAAAACTAGGGCTTCCATATGCCAAACCACCTCAACCCTCAAACAATAATTCCACCTCATAGTAATACATCACCAACACTAACCAAATCGATCTCTACTCAAGTCATCTAAGGCTCCAAAAAGTAGTAACTCAACCCACAACCTTCTAGGGTTCCATAGCATTCATCCAACCTGGCTCAAGGGCTAGTACTTAAACCCACCAAAGGCTCCAAATTGATTTCCAACCTAGGCTCTAGAACTAGTAACTCAACCCAAGTTTTTGTAGGGCTCCATAGTGTTTGTTCCAACCCACAGACATAAGGAATTATGAGAAACAATCAAAAAACAATCAAGTGGAAAAGCCCACAACACCATGGCTATCCAAGAAATCCACCATCAACCCAGGAAATCCTCCATGCCAATAACAAAACATAACTAGACAATCACATGCATAGACCACACAACCATAAATAAAAAAGGAGATCATACATGCAACCTGTTACCTGCAAATAAATTCAGCTGTATTTACTGATCTCACTGTCCCCTTGATCTTTCCTGCTTTCCCCATCCTTATTTTTCCAACCCAAGTGAAACTAGAGTGCTCTAAGCATGCTTGAGATTTCTCTAAGTGTGCAAGAGTATAAGAGAATGAGAGAATAAATGAGGGAGCCAAAAACTGAACTGACAAAAGTTGTGAATTAATCCTAAGAAGTATTTTTATCATTTTCGCCTCTATTTTCTTCATTTTCCCTTCAATTTCCCTCTCATGCAAATTTGTGATCTTTCACCTTCCTTTTCTCCTATTTTCCTTTATTTCATAAATAAAATGCCAATTACTGCCTCTTTAACTTTGCCACTTTCTATAGCCATTAATTAATCACAAGTGATACCCATCACTATTTTTTCCCAACATTCAACTTGGAATACATGTCCTATGACCTTGGTCTTTTATTATTATTATTATATATTTATATAGGAAATCAACAAGGGGTTGTTACAAACCCCTCATGCTTGGAGAAACACCATTCTTGGTGTTCAATGACACCTATAAACCAAAAAAACACATGTTTCCCATGGATCCTTATAACATAGCTTAATACAACATTTACATCATATCTTATTATTGAATACGTCCAAGATATGATGAACACCATAAAGCTTATAGGAGCTTTATAACACAACTCGATATGTTATCTACATACATATGCATAAACACATACATTACCAAAATGCAACACCAAAACACATATATCAAGGCACATCCTCTCAGAAAATTGAATAGACAATGATACATAGCTTGCATCTGATTAGTCATCACCCTTGTAGCTTCATCGGGCCCAAAGTGCTTCTACTGCACTTTAACTTGCTTAATTTCTCGATTTCTGAGAATAAGCATATTTCATTGCAAAATACACTGAGATTTAGGCTAGAATTCTTCGTTTGGTTCTACCTGCAATACATACCATCCAATCACATGATCAACATCTTTCACATACTTCTTAAGTGATGACACAGGAAAAACATCATGGAATCGGAAGAAGTGCAAGTCAGTAGGCCATTGGTCCAATCCTCTCAAGGATCTTAAAAGGCCCACAATATCGAGATGTAATCTTGGCACATGATCCAATCCTCAAGGAAATCCTCTTGGGCTTGATGCACAAGTATGCATGTTCCCCAACCCAAAACTCCTTGAATACCTTGTGATGATCTACATAATTCTTCTTCCTATCTTGTGTTGCCTTTACATTCTTCTTAATAACCTGCATTTATTGTTCCATATTTGCCAACATGTTCAGTCCAATCAATACCCTTTTGATGGGATTGCTCCAACTGATGGGAGTATTACAAATCTTTGCATAAAGTGTCTCAAACAAACTCATTTTCAAATATTCTTCATACCCATTATTGTACACAAACTCTACTAGTGGAATATACTCTTCTAACTTCTGTTGTTGATGCATGGCATACAACCTCAACATGTCCTCAAGAATCTTGTTGACCCTCTTTGTCTGTCCATTTATCTACAAATGATAAGTTGTACTAAATGCCAACTCTGTTCCGAAACCTGCAAGCGACTCATTCCAAAACCTGCAAGTGAACATGGAATCTCTATCTGACACAGTCTTTCTAGGAATACCATGTATCCTCACTATCTCCCTAAGTGAAGACCTTTTCTACCTCACTAGTTGAAGTAGTAGACTTCACTGGAATGAAGTGAGCTACCTTAATAAACATGTTGATCAAAACCATAATAGAATCATGTTGTCTAAATGTCATTGGAAAACTTGTAATGAAGTCCATGGAAATTACCTCCCATTCCCACTTTGGAATCAAAATTGGTTGCAATAAACCACATAGATGCTTACACTCTCCTTTTACCTGCTGACAATCCAAACATCTCGCAACAAACTCAACCACCTCTTTCTTCTAGCTCGGCCAATGGTAGATCTTCTTAATCATTGTCAACGTCTTTTGATATCTCAGGTGACCTAAATACGACTTAACATGAAAATGCCACAAGATAAGCTTCTTGAGCTCACTATTGTCTGGCACATAAATCTTGTCCCTAAATCTGAAGAAACCATATGCCATGAGATGATAATCTACATCCTGTTCACTTGTAACCTGTTGTTGTAACTTGTGCTTAAGTTTCTGGTACCTATCATCCTACTATCCTTCCTATAATATTCAATCTTGTAAATATGTTCCATGTGAACTCATAGTTGCTATGTGATTTACCTCCACTCTACAGCTAAGATCATTTCCAACCCTGTTCTATTTACACTTAATGTACTTAATCTTGAAGTTAAAATCACTAAGTGTAGCCAACTACCTAGCTTTCCTGGCTTTCAGATTAGGTTGGTCAAACAAGTACCTTAGCCCAATGCGATCACTCGTCAAAATGGACCTCCTTCCAAGAAGATAGTGTCTCCACATCATTAGCGCATGAATGATCGCTTCCAACTCAAGATCATGCATCACGTGGTTCTTCTCATTCTCATTCAATTTCCTTGAATCATATCATACTACCAATCCCTCCTGCATTAGGACCACAAACTCTTTATCTATATTTGCAATCTTTAGAACTAGATAATTTGTAAGCAACTGCTTCAACTGCTCAAAACTAGTTGCACATTCCTCTGTCCATTCAAATATCTTTCCTTTCCTCTGCAATGATGTAATAGGATATGAAATATGAGAAAAGTTCATGAAGGGCCATCTATAATAACTTGCTAAGACCATGAATGATATGGCCTCATCCACATTCCTATGAGTTTCCCACTCCATGGTAGCTCTAATATTTTCCGGGTCCACTGCTATACCTTCCTTGGAAACAACGTGCCCAAGTAATGAACTTATGTCTGAAAGGAACTACACTTACTAATATTGGCATACAATTGATGCTCTTTTAACAATTTTAACACTACTGCTAGGTGTTCTGTATGCTCTTCCTCATTCTTGGAATATAACAATATGTCACCAATGAATACTATCAAAAACTTGTCCAGATAAGGATGCAACACATTATTCATCAAACACATTAAAATAGCTAGAGAATTAGTCAAAACAAAAAGGAGCCACAATAAACTCATAATGCCCATACCTAGTCTGGAAAGAAGTCTTGTAAATTTACTCTTCTTTGATGCGTACCTGATGATATCTTGATCTCAAATCGATCTTTGATAACATTGTTGCTCCCTTCAACTGATCAAACACGTCATCAATCTGTAACAAAGGATACATGTTCTTAATCGTCACCTTTTTAAATTGCTTATAATCAATACATAACCTGAGAGTACCATCCTTCTTCACAAAAAATACTGGTTCACCCCAAGGTGACACACTTGGCCTAATGTATCCCTTATCAAGCATTTCCTTAAGCTACAACTTCAATTCCACCAATTTTGGAGCACTCATCCTATAAGGTGCTTTTGATGCTGGTGCTACTCTCGGCATCAACTTAATAGAAAATTCCACTTCCCTATGAAGCAGTAACTTTGAGATATATGTTGGGAATACATCTTGAAACTAATTTAGAACCATATACCTTTTCAAGAATTCAACATCCTCGTCATTCTTCCCTTTGTCACTAGAAATATGAACTGCAAACAATACACACCCTTTCTAGCTACTACATTTTGCCTGCATAGCTATAACAACTCTCACTGATGTAGGGTTCTTCTTACCTTGCAAGATTCTCTTCTCTCCATCATCATCCAAGCAGTCAATGGCCTTGTCATAAATATCTACCTTATTCTCGTGAATGTACAACCAATCCAGACCCAAAATCATATTGTATGATCCCAATGGAAGCACATTTAGTTGCACTGATGTAGACATGCTGTTCAGCTCAAATGCACAAGATCTCACCCAACGATGAACTCTTTTCTTAATACCTGTAGCTAACTCCACCGACTAAGACTCTGCATGCACTTCTTTATTCAAGCAACACTTTTCCACCAAATCAGGACTGATATAACTATAGTTAGACCTAGGTTCAATCAAAATAAAAACAACTTGATCACAAATCTTACCTTCCATCTAGACAATAGATTCCTAATGATCATCTTTCCTATTATCCAATGTTGCATAAATCTGAGGAATACTCTTTCCAACATCCCCAACTATATGTGCCTCCCGAGCACTGTAAATTTTCGGTCTTCTACCCTAGTGTTGTGGAAAATCTCTCTTGCGATGATCCTTGCCACAAGTCCAACACTGCAAAGGCTTCCTACCCTTACCCATGTTTTTCTCCTTATATTGAAATATTTGTCCTTGTCATTTGTATATTGATTTTTTCCTCTCTTCTTAGCCCACCTTCCTTTATCCTTTTCATTACCTTTCCAATCATGCTTAGACTTAGTCTTGCACTTCAATTTCTCATAATAGTGCTTCAACTTTATGATGTCTTCCTCTAATGATCTAGGCTCATCAAACTCAGTCTTATCTTTGAATGATATCGACAACGCACTGATGAATCTCTGAATCTTTTCTTACTCCTCCTTAAGATACGACACATATCTCAAAAACTCCAAGAATATTCTAGTATAATCCTCATCAATCATATATCCCATATTCAAATCGTAGAACTCATTTTCCTTGTCATCATAATATATTTCAGATAGATACTTCTTCCTAAAAAGTCTCTCAAAATCACTCCAAGTCAACTCTTCTTCTTGAATTCCTCTGAAATTCCTTACATATTCCCACCAAATGTTTACTTTTACTTTAAGACTGAAGGTAGCTATCCCAACTTTCATATTTTCTAAATAATCATGCAATCTGACAAAAATATTCATCCCAAGAAACCAAGATTCTGCATCTTGTGACTTCTTTATTTCTCCATCAAATGCAGGATTCTTTGCTTTCTTGAACTCCTCTGGCAAGTATTGCTTCTCACTCCTCCTATATGGATGGTGATGGTGATTACGATAGTGTCTCCCTAAAGAAAAAATATAATAGAAACCATGGTCATTACCCCTCCTATCAGGTGTATCCAAGAACCTACCATCTCTATCTGTATCATCCTTGTTAAATTTGTATCTTGATTGATACCTACTACCATATGCTCCATTAGTCCTTTCCTCTTGTCCATGGCTTATCCTAAGTAGTACCTGTCTCTAAAAATATGATAGAATTTGAAGAATTACTGCATTAACCTCTACTTTCTTTTCCTGTGCCCTGGTAAGTCTCTTTCGTGACTAAATGATCTTATCATTATCTTCCTTACAACTTCTGGTATCTACTTTCAAACTTCTCAATGTATTTGCTATGTCAAGCGAGTACTCATCACTATGTTTTTCATCTAATCTCTAGGGAGAATCACGTGAACTGTAGTCCACCATTTTGATTGTCATATTTGATCCTCCACTTCTTGCAAACATACCATGTCAGATATTTTTAATTCATGCCTCTAGAGCTCATTTGTACATTTGATCTTGGAGCTCTCACACTCCCAAGGAGATCAAGGAACCTTCGATGGAGTTTGCGTCTCTTTTCAAGGTGAGTTTTGATTTTGTCATTTTTTTTTCCACATTTTCTGTCACTTTTTGTTGTTTCAATTCTATGAGTATTGTTTTTCTTGTTTCTCTTCATGGTTGTTGGCGTTTTAACTTATATTAGATTGTAGAAGTATTTTTTCATTTTGTCGTTCGCCTTTCATAAGTGTCACATTAGTTTTCTTGTTTTTTCACACTCGTGGTCGTTTTTTCGGTGACTCTCCTCACATATTTGATTTTGCTTCCATTTATTTAGTTTCTACACTTGATTTACACTAATACATCCATACTTACTCAGATATTCACTTTAACTCACATTATCGCTTAGATCTGCTTGGTTCCCACACCTTCACCAGGTAGATCTGCACTTCACTTGGCCAATTTTCACCTTTCCTTGCTGGGAATTATGCAAATTTGAGGCTCAAGATGAGAGCTTGGTCTCTGATACTATGTAATGGGTATTACATGCTAGCCCAAATTCACATTGTGTAGTTCCAGGGCTCAGTCTTCCACCTTAGCCAATGACACTGCACAACAAGCATTCCCTCCCAGTCACTACCCAGGTTGAATTGCGCATTGTGCAGCCTCAAGACTCAGGTTGCACCCTTGACTGCTAGGAATACACAATGCATAGTTCCCATAGCTAGTCTCCCTCACTTGATCATGATAATTTCAAAATCTTTCTCATTAGGTTGTGTGTTTGTTTCCTGATCTTTCTTTAAAGGTAGATTTGCAAAAGCTAATGTTTGCTTTCCATGAGTGCCTTTTCTCTCTTGTGGGTATCACAATTGTTGAGAACTTCACTTCAACATTCACTGTTACCATGGAACCCAAGAGAGTTGCTTCAAAAGATACAACACACAACAGTATTAGGGAAGCGGTTGAGAAAATGCCAATAAACTTGCTAGTGTATGTGAACACTCAAATTTTGTGGAAAAGGAATAAGATCTTACATGATAGAAAGTTAATGAAGCTTTTTCAGCAAAGAGCTTCAAATAAGATATGGAATACCAAAAGGTATATGTTAGTGTTCAATAGTTGGATTACATAGGGTTGCGTGCAAATATCTAGCCTTCCCATGTGCAGATGTCATCAGCTGGATTGTTTCACATATTGATGTGAAGACTTGACTTTGAACAATGCCAGCAGAAATAAGCTTTCCACTTCTCTAGCAGAAAATTATCGTGTAATGTACCATTTTCCTGAGCCGAAAGCACTCATAGATTCATACTTCTATACTACC
>APFE030930448.1:2954-19974 GCA_000404065.3 Pinus taeda
TCTCGTAGAATGATGTGTATCTAGAGAAGGATAGCTCTTGTTTGGTTTGTTTGTCATTAGAGAGTCTTAGACTCCTAGGGAGGTTAGATTTGTCCGCAAATATAACTCATTCCGTGTGACAGATAGAGATAGTATTTGAAGGAGGGCCTTATTTCTATGCTGCTACAGGTCTCTACATGCAGCCTTGGATAATGAACTTTGTTCTAGAACACGAGACATTTTCATCAGCCCTAGTATGGATTAGACTATACTCCCTTCCTCTTGATTATTGGTTACCAGAATCACTGAAAACAATAGGCAACAAACTGGGGCATTTTCTAAAGATTTCAAATGCGACTCTAAAAGGAAAATATACCTCCTTCGCCCGAATCTGTGTGGAAATGGACTTATCTGGAGCACTCTTAGACATGATAATTTTAGAAGTATATCATGAAGAATGGGTACAAGTAGTGGACTATGAGCACATCCCATTTAGGTGCCATAAATGCCATGAGCATGGGCATCTATATAGAGATTTCCCAACAAACAACATCGATAGAAATGTGAAAACCACTGTGAATAAAAATCCTGAGGGTTTCACCGAGGTTGGGAGCAAAGGGAAAGGTGGAAAGAAGCCAGAAAAGAATATCAATGAGGAAAAACAATCAAGCCACAATAGCTTTAAGATCCTAGAAGAAGAAGACGGAATAAAGAAACGAACCAGGAAATGGAGAACACTATCACTGAGAAGGAAAGAGATGAAAGCATGGAAGAAATCATAGAAACCATGATGGAGATAACTAAGGCCCATGAGATGACTCCAAGTGAAGCAGGAATAGAGGACCATGAATTTCAAGTGATTCTAGAGAGGGAAAATATAGATCTAGAAAAAAATTTGGAACAGGGAATGAATAAAGGAGTGGACTCATTGCCAAAAGAGGAATATGACAAGGTTCAACAACTATTCCTATGGAGATCACAATTGAAAGGAAATGGAATCAAAAGAAATCATGAAATCCAAGAATATAGAGGGGTCAAAATGATGGAGAAGACACAGGCACTATCTCTGAAGAACCTAGGCAGGAAAGAGGAAGAAAAAGACAGAAGAAGTTGCTGAATGAATGTGGAAAATTATTGATTAACTCATGTAAGATAAAAGAGCTTACCAGCTACTCCTTTAATAATATTTCTTAATGAATCTCACAACCTAGAATATTAGAGGCTTAGGAAGTAGAAGGAAACAAATAAATCTCAGTAATAGAATAAAAGAAGTAAAACCAAATATGGTGTTTATTCAAGAGACAAAATGCTCAATGGATAATATTAGAGAAATACATAATAAATTGCTAATCAAGTATGAATATATAGAGGTTAAAGCAAAAAACTTAGTGGGGAGGATTCTCACGCTATGGGATCCACAAAAATTTGGAATACTAGATGCTGAGGCATCTAGGAACTATCATTCTTTGGTTTGTCAACCTTTAGGGGATAATGAGATATACATTATCACTAATGTATATGGCCCTCAAAAGAAAGAAGATAAATTCAAGCTTCTTACCTCCCTTGAGGAACTAAGAGAAAGATAACCTAATATGCCCTGTATCGTTGCAGGAGACTTCAATATGATAAAATCCATTGCAAAGAAAAAAGGGGGCAACAGGAAGGTAAGTAGAGACTCCATGGCTTTCCAAAATTTCATAATGAATATGCTGTTAGTGGACATGGAAACAATAAATGGAACCTTCACCTAGAACAACAAGAGGGGAGGGGCTTCACAAGTCGCCTCTAAATTAGACAGATTTATTATCTCAGAGGAACTCTTTCTCTCAGGCTCAGCCATGACAACTTCTATTCTTCCCTTTGGAGGTTTGGATCATTGGCCTATTTAGCTGGAAGCCACTTTTATGGGCATACCAAAAAATAGACCCTTCAGGTTTGAGAATGCTTGGCTCTCTCATCCTGAATTCAATAGTAATATTGAAAAATGGTGGAAAGAGGATTTAAACATTCAAGGCACCAAAATGATCATGCTCCAATAGAAACTTAAACATATCAAAGCCAAACTTAAAAGCTGGAAAAAAAAGGAATTTAGAAATATCTTCAAAGCCAAAAGAGAAGCTGAGCAGAAACTTCAGGAAATCAATAGGATCAACATTGCACAGGGCTTTACTGAAGAGCGGAAAAAGCTAGCTGAAACTTTGCAGGAATAATGGGAAGATCGGTGCTTACAGGAGGAGATTTTCTAGAGGTAGAAGTCAAGGATACAGTGGATAAAAGAGGGAGAAAGAAACACAAATTTCTTCCACAAATCCACCATGGATCACAGGACACATAACAGAATTACTAAGCTCAAAGACTCTCAAGGGAGAGAAATTTTCTCTCACAAAGACATGGAATCTCTCCTTGTACAACACTTCCTCAGTATTGTAGAGGAGCCCCTAGAGGACAGATCCAAGTTCATCAACCATTTCAGACAGTACATCCCCTAGCTGGTCACCAGAGAAGATAACTACAATCTTAACAGGCCAGTGTCTGAAGAGGAGGTTAATGAGGTGATCAAAGAAATGAAAAATGGAGAAGTTGCAGGCCTAGATGGGTTTAATGTAGACTTCTTAAAAGCATGTTGGAAAATAGTCAAAAAGGATATCCTTGAGGTAGCGGAAGACTCAAGAAGATCTAAGAAGGTACTGAGGGTGTTTAATGCTTCCTTCATAGATTTGATCCCAAAAAAGGAAAATTCCATGACTCCATATGGCTTTAGATCCATAGCCTTATGTAATGTGGTGTATAAAATTATTTCCTCATTCTAATGAAAATATGAATGCAAGGATAGCAAATATCCAAGCTGCGCTAAACAAGGAATTTAGCAGGCCAAAATCGGAGCCACAATCGATCATTGGATTTAAGGAAATCACAATGCTACTAAGCGAAACCTAGTGGGAGTTGGATTAAATACTGAGGTGCACAATTTGAGAAGCGAACATGACCTTAACAGATGGGCAACACCGTGAATGGTTTGTATCCTCGTTAACACCGCATCTACGGAACGCGCTGGTGCAACAAAGACTAAGCACTTAGGCTAAGCTTTGAAGGTTACAATGAGATTGCACGAGACTCTAATACAAGATCCTAACCTGGAAGTCCAGCAGATTCACGTGCAGTTGAAAAACTTGTGCCTTGAGATGCAAAGTTTGAACTAAGATAGGACGGCTCATCCAGAAGTACGCGACGAGGTATGGTGCATAAAGTGCAAGGGTCATGGGCACAACAAGGACCACTTCCCGTTGTTCATGAATTACCTCGCAGGAGGAGGACAAATTCCATTGAGACCAGAGGCACAAGTAGGACCAAGAACGACGCCTGCATTATAGTGTGTGATTTGTCAGATAAGAGGAAAGCAGGCTACAAACAACTGCCATCTATTACAGAAGTATACACAGAATTCCTAGCAGTTGTTCTATAATTTATGTAGATCAGTAGGTCGTGATAAGTGTGTTGGGTATACGGCCAAAGTACCACATTGACTAGCAGTGGGGAGGATCATGGGTATATAAGGATGGACAAATATCTCCATTGATATGAGGCCTTCTAGGGGTAAAGCCCAAAAACAAATCCATAAGGGCTTAGGTCCAAAGTGGACAATATCATACCATTGTGGAGATATGTGGTGTCCAGAGTTCTTACAAGTGGTATCAAGGTTTTGGGCTCCAGTGGGAATCTCTGTGTATGTGTTTTATGTGTCATGCTCTCGCATTTTTATTTTTCCTATGATTTAGAATTCATATGCAGGTAATTTCTGTACAGGGTTAAAACCTACATTTGGTATCAGAGTTGTTTTGGCTTCAAGGGACGCCTTTGTTGCTAAGGGTTTCACTCGGGCCTGTGGTAGACCCTGTTCAGTGGGAGATCTGTGAGATCGATTCTAGTGGTGAAAGAAGATGGTGAGCAGCGGAAAGATAGAGATTGAGAAGTTCAATGGTCAGAGTTTTGAGTTGTGGAAACTCAAGGTGAAGGATCTGTTGGTGGATAAAGATCAGTGGATCGCGATAGATCCGGGTACTAAACCAACGGGAGTGACTGATGAAGAATGGAAGAAGTTAGATTGGAAGGCAAAGAGCACAAAACGAATGTGTGTCTCAGATTCAGTATTGTTGAATGTATCAGGGGAAGCTACGGCGAAGGCTTTGTGGGACAAGTTAGGGACTTTGTACCAATCTAAGTCTCTGGTGAATAAACTGTTGCTGTGGAAAAAGTTGTATAACCTGAGGATGAAAGATGGAGACTCGGTGACAGAGCATCTGAATGCGTTTAATACTGTGGTAAGTTAGTTATTATCTGTTGATATTAAAATTTCAAATGAAGATAAGTGCATCAGTTTTTTGTGTTCTCTACCAGATTCATGGGATAGTCTGGTTATTGCAATAGGTAGCAATGCAACTACTTTGTAGTTTGATGAAATAGTCTCAGCCTTGCTGACGGAGGATATGAGATGGAAAAATATAGACAACCAGAATGGTGATGTCTTGTCTGTACGAGGACGGTCCCAGGATAGAAACAAAAATAAGTCATCAAGTGGGAGATCTAAATCTCCAGGAAAACCTATAAAGGTCGTGTGCTGGAAATGCGGAAAGGAAGGGCACTTCAGAAGGGAATGTAAATCTAAAGCTCCTGATAAACGAAAGGGACCTAATGATGCTCCTTCTGTAGAGGCGAAAACCACCTCAGATGAAGGTGGGGATGTGTACCTGGCTTCTTCAAGTACACATGTAGATCATGAGGCATGGTTGATTGACTCAGGTGCATCCTTTCACTTCACTCCCCAAAGAGAGTGGTTCTGCAAGTATGAGAAATACGATGGTGGTGATGTCTTCTTAGGAGATGATAGGAAGGCTAGAATCATTGGTCGCGGAAAAGTAAAGTTGAAGTTGTAAGGTGGAAGGGTTAGAACCCTTCCGGGTGTTCTACATATTCCTGCATTGACCAGAAATCTGATTTCTGTAAGCAAGTTGGATGATACAGGTGTAAAGACAGTGTTCAAGAAGGATACCTGCAAGATGGTTCGAGGAGCACTAGTATTGATGGGAGGAGTTTGGATTGGAACTTTGTACAAGCTGCAAGTTAGCACTATTGTTGACGAGTGCAATAGTTCTATGGTTCCTGAAAATGGAGCAAAAAATCTAGTGGTCTCTGGAGAGAAAACCATGTTGTGGCATCAAAGGCTTGGACATGTTGGAGAGAAGGACCTTCGAATACTTCATGGTAAAGGTATGGTAGAAGGTATGAGTAATAGCTTTCTGGATTTTGATTTCTGTGAAAATTGTGTATATGGGAAGCAGAATCGGGTGAGTTTCCCCTCTGGTGGTAAGAGTACAAAATACATATTAGAATTTGTGCACAGTGATGTGTTTGGACCTGTGAAGGTTCCATCACTGGTTAATTCTGGGTACTATGTATCATTTATAGATGACATCTCAAGGAATACATGGATATATCTCCTTAAGAAGAAATCTGAAGTCTTTGATAGGTTTAAAGAATTTAAGGCTCTGGTGGAAAATCAGACAGAGAAGAAGATAAAGGTGCTGAGGACAGATAATGGTGGAGAATTTTGCAGCAAGGAATTTGAAGAATTCTGTAAGAAGTGTGGTATAGCACGGCAGAAGACTACTCCATATACACCTTAGTAAAATGGAGTCGCAGAAAGAATGAACAAGACATTGATGGAAAGGGCAAGAAGCATTCTCAGTGGCGCCGGGTTAGGACAGGAATTCTGGGCAGAGGTGGTGGATACTACATGTTACCTTGTCAACAAGTCTCCTTCATCAGCGTTGGAGGATAAGACTCCACAAGTAGTATGGACTAGTAAGAAACCCTCTCTTTCACATTTGAGGGTATTTGGATGTGATGCATATGTACATGTTCCAAAGGAGAAACGTTCCAAAGGAGAAACGAACCAAGTTGGATAGTAAATCTGAAAAGTGCATATTTATTGGGTATAAGGATGGTTTAAAGGGTTATAAGCTTTGGAACCCAGTCACACAGAAGGTTGTGTACAGTCGAGATGTGGTGTTCAGAGAGGTGAAAGATGTTATTAAACATGAAGTCCAACCAAAGGAACCTGTGAAGATAGAGTTTGAACTAAAGGAGGAAGAATCAGACTCTGTAGAAGAGGAGGAATCAGAAGATGAAGAGCCACAAACTCCGGCTGTGAGAAGATCAGTTCGAGAAAGAAGGCAGCCAGAAAGGTATAGTCCATCTGCTTTCTGTTCAAACTTTGCTTTGTCTGTTACTGATGATGATCCCAGAACTGTGAAGGAAGCAGTCGATTCAGAGGATGGAAAACTCTGGAAAGAGGCCATGGTTGATGAAATGGCATCTTTGCACAAAAATGAGGCTTGGGATCTGGTGGAGTTGCCGGCTGGAAGGAAAAACTGGCAGCAAATGGGTGTTCAAGAAGAAGACAAATGCAGAGGGAAGGTGGAGAAATACAAAGCTCGGTTGGTAGCAAAAGGTTATTCCCAGGTGCCGGGAATTGATTTTGGTGATATTTTTTCTCCTGTTGCCAAGGTAACTCCTATTAGATTACTTTTATATATTGCTGCTGCTTTTGATTTTGAGGTAGAACAGATGGATGTGAAGACAACATTTCTTCACGGGGATTTGGAAGAGAAATCTACATGAAGCAACCTGAAGGCTTTGCGGTGAAGGGTAAGAAAGAACTGGTATGCAAGTTAAAGAAGTCTCTGTATGGGTTAAAACAGTCACTAAGGATGCGGTATCAGAAATTTGATACATTTATACGGGGACTTGGCTTCACCAGAAGTAAAGCAGATCACTGTGTGTATTTTAAATTAATTGGTGACTGTTTTATTTATCTAGTCTTGTATATGATATGTTGTTGGTTGGAAATGACAAAGAAATTATCCAGGATTTGAAGACCCAATTGTCCTCCAAATTCGACATGAAAGATCTCGGTGCTACAAACTATATTTTGGGCATGGAAATTAAAAGATATCGGGAAAAGAGGAAGCTCTGGTTAAACCAGAGGAAGTATGTCGAGACAATACTACAGAGGTTTAATATGCAGGATAGTAAACCGGTGAAGGTTCCTATTCCTGTAGGTGTGAGGTTATCTGCTGAACAGTGTCCCAAGACACAAGAAGAGGAAGAGGAAATGTCCCGTGTTCCATATGCAAGTGCAGTCGGTAGCTTGATGTGTGCAATGGTCTGTACTAGACCAAACATTTCACATGTAGTGGGAGTATTGAGCATGTTTATGTCAAAACCACGGAAGGAGCGCTGGACAACAATGAAGCGGGTTTTCAGGTATTTGCGTGGCACTAGTGATTATGGTTTGTGCTACCAAGGAAGACCAGGATTGGACAAAGTGTTGGATATTCGTGGCTTTGTTGATGCAGACTGGCCTGGAGATCTGGATCAGAGAAGATCTACAAGTGGGTAGTGTTTAACCTATTTGGAGGTGCAGTCAGTTGGATGAGTAAGAAACAATCTGTAGTGGCACTATCAACTACAGAGGCAGAATACATGGAAGCCACTCATGCAAGCAAGGAGCAGTTTGGTTGCAGAGATTGTGTTCAAGTAAGTACAGGGAGCTATAAGGATAGACCGTGACAGCCAAAGTGCAATTTTCTTCGCAAAGAACCCTGCTTATCATTCAAAGACAAAGCACATTGATGTTCAGTTTTGTGAGGGATATGATAGAAGAAAAAAAGGTGTTGCTGGTAAAGGTGGACACTTTGAAGAATACTGCAGATGCATTGACAAATTCTGTGAGCTCTGAGAAGTTCTCTTGGTGTAGAGAAACAATGGGCGTTTCAGGGCTGGAAAAATGACTAAGCTCTCCTGTGGCCCCCTGTGGAAAGAAAACAATAAGTGGGAGATTGTTGGGTTGTGTTATATTCTTTCCACGACTAACCTACGTAGTGAACCGGGGGGTTAGAGGGGGGTCGGAGCCCCCCATTCGTTGTGCCAATTGTGCAGTGGGGGGGTCACAGGGGGGGCGGCAACCCCCCCTATCCGAGGGGTTTGAGGGGGGTGGGTATCCCCCCTCTACGAGGTTCAGGGCAGCGCCCAGGGGAAAAAAAAAATCGACCCTATATTAGGTTGGGCGAACCTACCTATGGTTTTCAGTCTATGGTATTGGATGCTTCGACATGTATAAATATGTATTATAACATTGAAAGGAACATAATGAAAAATCAAGCTGGTAGTCTCAGTTTTGGGATCCAGTGGGAAATCTCTATGTATATGTGTTTTATGTGTTATGCTCTCGCATTTTTATTTTTCCTGTGATTTAGAATTTGTATGCAGGTAATTTCTGTACGGGGTTAAAACCTATAGAGTGCACATGTAGAAGTTATGAGTTGATGATGGATCAGACTCCTACTTACAAAGTTCAGGCCAAAACACGACCCCTTGACTAGACCACAGGGATGGCGTGAACCAAATTTCAGGGGCGCAGATGAGGCCGAGGTGGAATGGGACCAGGAAGAGGTCATGGACAGTTGATATGTTACAATTGCAGAGAGTCGGGGCATTATGCCCATGATTGTACAAATCCAACGAGACCATCATGCTTATATTGTACTCAGTTTGATCATGAGACAAAGGACTGTCCCACACTGATAGCAAGGTTGCACAATAAAGGAGCATTCCAGCCTCCCACGACTCAGAACCTACAAATGATGAGGTATGAGCTACGTGAGGAAGAACCTAATGTAAATATCATGCTCTGGAGTGGTATTACGACAAGGAATGAAAAAGGAAAGTAGCTTTAAGAAAGTACATGGGTTTGCAAGGCTCCAACGAAGGAACCAAAATTTGATTTGGAGCGCGCTAAGGAGACCTTCATGGAAGCTAAGAGGAGCTTCGCTGATGCCTCCACTTTAGGAAGTAAATGTAGACTGGAGCCAGAGATGGACCCATCAATGCTCACTACATTCTTGGAGACATGCATGAAGTTGCTACGCAACAGCAAGGCTGTAAAGGGGCTGCAAGAACTCATAGCTATATGCGCTAGGACAACACCAGGAGAATCATGTGTAGTCTGGAAGCTCAAGAAGCACATGATGCAAACAGGAAGGGAAATGAGATTAACCACGTAGATTGGGGAATATGAGATCGATCAAGTGATTTTGGATCTAGGATCAGACACGAATGTCCTACCAAAATAGACATGGGAGCGTGTGGGAAGGCCTACACTATAATGGTGTCCTATCCAACTGAGAATGGAGAACCAACAAAAGATCCTACCTATGGGGAGATTGCAGGGAATCACAGCGGACATCAAAGGAGAAAGTGCACTAGTAGATTTTGAAGTGATAAAGATTTTTGATGATAGCAATCCCTACCCTATGCTATTGGGAATAGATTGGGCCACTGACATGAATCGAGTGATAAATCTAAAGAAGTGCAAGATGATCCTTGAGAAAAATTCACTACGCGTGGTGGTACCTTTAGACCCTGTGGAAGGATTGCGCTACACAAGCCCCATGCATGACTACGACAACGTTGACGATCTAGACTGAATCTACAAGATAACTACATGAGAGAAAGATTGGGTAAATCCAATCGCGGATGGTTGAATCTCATGTTAGCGTGAAAGCTCCTGTACATCATATTCTAACAAAGAGATAGAACAATGGCAGAACTGGTTACATGAGGTAACCATGCTCAACTGTAACATGATGAAAAGGTCGCTATGCTACATAGCAACTGAGGTATGAGATCTACCTATGTATGATGGGTTGAGCAAGGTGGATGACTTCCTAAACAAATTTGAAAAAGAAGTACCAGAACAACAGTGTTTCAATGCTCTAAAATGGGTGATGTACACTATGCCCACAAGGTGGCAGGGTACGCACTAGAAGAGTTTTGAGGACTAGTGTGTATGCAGAAGGATGATGCACATGCTATTTGGGAAGCCTCAGATGCAGTTAAAATACAAATATGATAGATGGGATGATTCACATGCACACCTCACAAAATGGGAAAAGGTCTATGGGGAAGAGCCACAACCCGAGTGGGTGCACCTGTTTGGTCATACACTGGACATTATACCCATGAATTGGTATATAGAAATGGAGCTCCACCATGGCATGAATGAATGGAATATCGTGCACGAAGGATTCCTATTAACTTTCACATTTGAGGATCGTTGGTGGGATATTGTTGATGATGCGCTACAAGCAGTAAAAGCAATTATCTTTAAAATACCTCGGGAACCAATGGAAGTGCTTCAGCCTAAATGAATGACCCAGCTGAGCTACACACTGGAATGTTACAATATAAACATTGAAGAATACAACGAGGATCCGGGAAAATTTAACATTCCATAAATTGAAGGCTATCATGAGGTTCAAGGACCATTGATTGAAGACCCTAACATTATCGTGCCGGTAAAAATGAAGCAGGTCAACATTGGTATGGAAGCCTTTAACCATGTATGTTAAGTGATGAACAAGGTCCACAATACAAAGTGGACTTACTGGGACCTGCACATATCAACGGTTCTATGGGCTTATAGGACCGCGTAGCAGAACCTGACCCCGCAGGCACCCCCAAGGCTCGAGTATCAAGGAACCATTGTAAATCCTATAATACAGGGAAAAGTTGGACCTCACATATTAGCACCCGTAGATATGGTGGTTCACGGAACCCTGGAAGAAGGAATCCAACTAGGAAACTCTAGGCTCTAGGAACTTGAAAAGAAAGGGTAGGATTAAGAAAGAAAAGCGCTCTGGTGGACGCGGAAGTCAAGAAGATGGAGGACAAGATAAAGGAAGATTTTCTTGGCAAAAAGACTAGGGTGGTAAGGCAAGATGCATACAATCACGATGATAGGTTTAAAACCTATTGTTGCAAATTTATCAGTCTGATGCCTTGCCTTGGACCGCACATTACCAAGTGAATTGACCAAGGTAGCGCATTGCAGATGGTAAAGTGCGTGATGCCCACCGTAACGAGAAAAGCTGGGTATTTTTCAAGCAACATGATGGATGACAGGATGAACCTTTACATGGGTTGTGTGACCACCAGACTAGTCGAAGGAGGTATAGTCTTAGTGCTCCAAGCAATGAAAGGAAGCGTGGGACTCTAAACTACTCTACCTGGGAGCTACGTACAAAAACAAAAAGTCACAAGGTTCGTGACCATGCACGAGGAGTAGCGTTGCAGCATGGGTTGGTGAGAAAGTGAATGTTGACGTCACTATTCACAATGGGATGCTTGACTTGAGGCCAAATGGAGCAGGCGGCAGGCATTTAAGACGCATTTTATGGGCAGGATTTGGAAAAATATGCCACCAAGGTAGAATTTATGGACTGGATTTAGGGTGAATGGTCGAATTCAAATACAAAAAACATTATAAAATACAAAGGGCTAACCAACAAACAACACTTGGTCATTTGTGAATTGAGCCATTGAACAAAGCCTTGATTGTTGTGAGTCAAGTGTCGATTGAGCCCCTAAGTTCAAGAGTGCTAGATTCCTAGACAAACATGATGGCAATAGCTACAGACATTATGGACATAATCGAAATGACCACTAAAGAGGTCGCGCAAGCCCTGACTGTGGGGGATGCTTCGGAAGGCACCAGGATTGTGGCAGAAATCCCAAAATCACTGCGCACGCCAAGACCCAAGAAGGAAAAACAAGCAATGATCCCCATATGGGTGTCCCCGCAGAACCCACTACGCATTAAGCTATCAATGGACGAGGAGGGGAAAGTCATCACCATAGAGATCGATGAAGAAGAGGAAGACCTAGAGGAACTAATCATCGCAGAAGACGAAGATGAAGGCATGAAGGAGGAAACTCAACCAACACACCCCGGACAAAGTTTCCTGCCTATGTCCCTTCATGAAAACAAAAGGCTAAAGTGCCTAAGGACCTGGACGAGACCAAGAGCTCGCTCCAGACTCTGCTCCTCCCAAACAAAATTATGTTTGAGGGCACGCACTTGGGATGGTTGCCAAGCCTAAAATTCAAAGACTGTGACCTTGCTAACCACGAGAAGTTCCCTCACCTAGAGACCCTTCACCTCATGAAGCCCAAGCAGAACACCATGGCGGGGGTGACAGAATTAGAGCTGCGGAAGTGGTTGCGTAGAGTGGAAAAGGTTGGGCTACTAAATCAAGCATCTGCTCTATGGGTGCATGATGGGTGTTTGTGGCTAGAGGAGCCCATCCCCATCACAGCAGACTTGATTCACCATATCACCCGACTCCCATGCAAAGAAGAGGACCACGCGGACATCTCCGAGGGTAAGAGTAGTGACTTGGCCATCGCAGAGGCCATGAAGAAAAAGTACAAGCTAGAAAATAAGAAGATGGGCTACTCCATCTCCATCATCAAGGACAAAGTAGTATGCGTGGCAACACAAATCTTGGAAGGAAAGGTTACGCACAAGTGTCGTGCAGACGAAGTACCTGTGCCGGTGGTAGCACTAGCTGAGCAGTGTGTGGAGGGGGTCTATTTTAACTGGTCCAAGTTCCTATGCAAGGACTTTTTAGAGAATTTTCATGAATCTCAGGAACAGAGAAAAACGTTCCACTATGCATGGCTTCTACTATCCATAGTGCTCATGGCAGGGGAATTACCATAAGATATTCAATTCCTTATCATTGACAAGCACTTGCCAAGGGCTACGAAGTATGCTTCGCTCTAGGCCACAAAGGATGCTAAGAGGATCCATGACAGTAAAATATTCTTTGTGTTCATGGAGATGAAGCTTAGAATGGTGATCAACTGCAAGCTGCAGTTGTCTCCCACTCTCTACATCAACCTGCAGATTTTTGCAGAATTCAAAGCAAACATCCACAATGTTTATATCAGAGCGTGCAAGGATCTGACCAAACAGTGGATAAATCTCCCCTTTGTACCTACAGACGGCATCATTTTTTATGTACTGGAGGCATGACCACCAGAGTGGTGCACCCGAAACGTCACGGAAATCGAGAAGTTAGCAACACAAAGGAAGAAAGAAGAGGCCAAGCTGCGGATCGCACAGTTGGCCGAAACGTGAAGGAAGGAAGCAGCAGCAGTAGAAGTATAAGCAGCACAACACACTACTCAGAAAGCCACGGAGCAGGAAAAGGCCACAGCAGCAGCAACAACATAGGAGGTAGCTGCAAAGGCAGGCGAGGGCCAAACAACACCTTCGCAGGGGCAATAAGAAGCAGAAGAAGAGACAGAAAAGGGAGGTGCAAACCCACAAACCACATCAATGCAGTTGAAGCACCAAAACCCAACAAAGCAAGCAGGGTAGCATAAGAAGGTCAAGGTATCGAATTTGTCTATTGATCTGATCAACCTAACCAAGGGTGATCTGCACAACATCAACAAGACAGTGCACAATGTCACCTCTGAGGCTCTCCAAGATTTCATGCAAGAGAACTAGAATGTCTTGGGGGCCCTCGGAGCACAGTTGCAGGAATTATAAGTGTTCCCTCCTCAGGTTGGCACCCTTTTGACTAGCCTCATAGTTGGAACAATGCCAACAGAACAGATGTTGCACACGTAGATGAAAAATACCATAGTGTTGCCGAAAGAGGCACTCGTGACAACAAATGAGGCCGACAGGCCTACAATGAGTGAATTGAAGGGTCTTGGTATTAATATGGCTGCACACTTGTGAGAGACGTTATATGTTTTGTAGGATGGGATAATTACAGAGCTGCGAGCTAGGGAGAGTCGCGCACTACAAGTTCTTAGTGAGCAGAAAATCAATATGGAACAATTGAGCTTGCAGCACGACAAATTGGTGTCACAAAATCAATAGTTGGTACAGGTGATATATGGAGCTGGCCAAAGCATCCTGGAGATGGCCATCCCAGCAGACATAATAGCAGAGGTACGAATCCACAGGTTAGCAATAGGGGTGCATAAGGTGTGAGAGGAAATGACAAAGGTTCAGCTGGAGTTGAACCTTCAAATCAATGAGCTGCGATTAAAGGCACAATTGTCCACCCCCCCAGAAGTCAGAGAACAATGTGTTAGCGCTATCACAATGGGACTGGATGAGATTGGTGGTGTAGTGTGAGATTGCACCAATATGTTCGAAGAATCACTTGAGGTCCTCACAAATTTGTAGGAGGATCCCAACATCTAGCGTTTACTGACAGAGGCATGAGAACGCCTACAGTAGTATGACAGCATCCAAGGAACTATGCAGACAGTGGTACTCACTCAGAGGCTCACATAGATGCAACATGGTAAAGTGCTGAAAGAGCATGTGGACATCGAATGACACAAGGAAGCAGTCATGAAGGCGCGCATTCAGCCTTGGATCGACGAGGCCTTCACCATCACAACAGAAATTGAAGGCAAGCTCTCACACATGCAGGGGATCCACGCACTGATGCAAAGAAGTACTCTCGACATAGAGGTCTCAGAACAACGTATGCAACAAATCTAGAAAGCAGTAGCTCAGTGTGTTTCTGACCATCCGTAGTTCGAGAACAGTTGGAGGGACTCCGCACAAATATCTCCACGCCGACAGAGTGACTCGATGGCAAGTCACAATGTTTGTGTTAGGGGCCTGTTGGGCATGGAATCCCCCCTGCCTCACCCCCCCCCCCCCAAGACATTTTTTGGGGCTTAAAGCCCAAGTTTTGACCAAATCTTGTTGTAAACGCTTCGCGAATTGCGGGCACGAAAGTATGATAGAGTCACAAGGTTGTCCGCCCTAGTTTTTTAATGTAATGTCGGCTGGATAGACCAAATAGAGCAAGGCTCTAAGTGTAGAAGAGAACTAACTAATAATGAAGAAAATAGAAGAATGAGAAGTCTAAGTGAGTTGTCCGCCCTAGTTTTGTAATGTAATGTCGGCTGGAAAGACCAAATAGAGCAAGGCTCTAAGTGTAGAAGAGAACTCACTAATAATGAAGAAGATAGAAGAATGAGAAGTCTAAGTGCTTTAGTCGAGGTAAAAAGTGTGTCTGTGGGTCGTAGAGTAGGAAAAGGCTCTGTAGCTAAGTGCGCAGAGGCCTAGTAGTACGCATCTGAGTGTGCAGGGCGGGTTGAGTCTGTATCAATTGGAGAATCAATAAAGAGAAGTTTTACTATAATTCTATGTATCTTTTCCTAGTTTAATGCATGATTGGATATAATTTTCAAATATAATGTTTATTTACTGTGCAAACCTGTATAAATGTTTTGTATTGTCAAGTATAACTTAAGACATTTAAGTAGACGAAGGTACTTAAATAATACTGGATAAGATCTTGGTAATAGCGCAGAACATATCAGAACCCCTTGATAGGGTTGCATGAAGGTAGGGTATCATGCAGCGAGGAATGGAAGGTGTGTGAAGGAACAACCAAAGGACTAGTCGAACCTATCATAAATCTCAATGGTGTG
Organism: Pinus taeda; assembly: GCA_000404065.3. Taxonomy (NCBI): domain Eukaryota; kingdom Viridiplantae; phylum Streptophyta; class Pinopsida; order Pinales; family Pinaceae; genus Pinus; species Pinus taeda. Next base: position 18,312 of record APFE030930448.1, read on the forward strand.
GAAACCTGGTTCTAGCACCCTCCCATACTACTTCGAGTGAGACCTCAGTCTGCGCTCCAGGGACTGTTGCCGAAAGGGCCAGTAGTATAGGGATTTGTTTAGCTAATTAACTCTAAACCTAGGTCAGGCCCCAACAAGCCAACACTAGGATTAATTTAAGGGACCCAACAAACCTACCATGTTCCCTCTAATTGCTTCCTGTAGGTTTTCCAGGCCACTGTAATTCCTATAATATCATCCTGTAGCTTTTTAGGGGATCCTGTAGAAAACACAGTCTTCACCTAAATTGAAGCAATGGAGTGGAAAAATGATAAAAATAATGGAGGGATGCATGGTGAGGATTTGGGGAGATGAATATGTGTGAGGCAGGGTTCCCTTTTGATCCTTTTTTTTATCATTGACTATCTTTCTCGCCCACCTACAAATAACAATTTTATCTTTTCTCTCTCTTATTTTTTCTTTTTTTTTTTGAAAAACAACTAGGCTACCTCAAAGATATTTTCACCCTAGTTGTTTTCCCTGGGTGCCTCAAGGGAGGTTTTCACCCAGGGATCTTCTTCTTCTTTTTCTATTTTTTTTTTCATCACTGAGCCGGCTCATGAGGTTTTCAACCTAAAGATAGGACTCAGGTGCCTCATGGAGGTTTTCACCTGAGTCCTTATTCTTTTTCTTTTTCAGTGACTTGATGAGGGAGGAGCTAAAACTTGCTCCGCCATAATCATTGTTTTATTGATATTTTCAATGAACTCCTGTTTTGATAAAGGTCTCTTGTACATTTTCACTTGGTTCCCATTAACAAGCAATGGAATGGCTTCTTCATCTATAGTTCTGATTTGCACTGAAACATTATCATGGCATCTTTCCACAACATAAGGTCCGAGCCATCTTTTCCTTAGCTTGCCCTTGAAGTCTTTATACCTAGAATCATATAACAATAATCGCCCTCCTGAAATTTCTTCTCCTTAATATGTTATCATGCCAGATCTTCCTCTAAAGCTAAACTATCTTTGTAGGTAGGAGGGCTTGCATTCTGAATTCATCCAAGCCATTCAATTGGAATAATTTCTCTTTCTGTGCATGACTAAGGTCCAAATCTAGTTGGGCTTCCATCCTCAATGTGTTATATTCAAACTCAATGGATAGTAAGGCCTTTTTCCCATAGACCAGCTCATAGGGAGTAAATGCAGTGGTGGTCTTCCATGTGGTATTATAGGCCTAGGTGGCCTCAACTAGCCTCTCTGCCCAATCCTTCCTGCTGCTACTCACTACCTTGGTTAAGATGCCTTCCAGTGCCCTGTTGATCACCTCCACTTGCCCATTAGCTTATGGATGATAGGGAGTGGAGGTCCTATGCTTGACTTTGTGATGGATGAGCAGTTCTTCAATCATGTTGGAGGTAAACTGGTTGACTTGGTCTGTGACTAGCTCTCTAGGGTACCGAGATTTGTAGAATACATTCTCCCTTAGGAACTGTTGATGCCTCGAAAATCGTTGCATCGACATTGGGGGAAACCACCCGGTCCGGACCTTAGTGCAGCTCCTTTTCCGTTTGGTGTAGTGGCTCCGACTGGGGATAATGGGACCAGTTTCCCAGCAGTAGATAAATGGGATGAATGAATACTTTGTAGATAACAGTAGCGATAGGTGAATGACTAAAACTATT
>APFE030930450.1:0-11540 GCA_000404065.3 Pinus taeda
AACATCTGAATGGATATAATCAAGTATGCCTTTACTAGTATGTTTGCCTGTTTTAAACTTTTGTTTACTTTGTTTACCAAACAGACAATGCTTACAGAAATCTAATTTTCCAGACTTCATATTTGGAAGTAACTTTCGATCAGCCAAATTTTTCAACCCTCTCTCACTCATATGCCCCAATCTTTGATGCCATAAGTGAATGGAGTTACTGTCATGTTCAGACACAGTAGACACAAAATCTGACCCTATACCTCCATCTAACTGAAATAGATTTCCTACTTTCTTAGCTTTCATAACTAGTAAGATGCCTTTGTAAATTTTCATTACTCCACCTTGAATTACAGTTTTATACCCATTTGAATCAAGTGCTCCTAATGAAATCAAGTTTTTCCTTAAATCTGGCACATGCCTTACATCAGTTAATATTCTAGTTGTTCCATCAAACATTTGTAGTTGTATGCTTCCAATCCCAACAATATTACATGTTACATCATTACCCATGTATACAACACCATCATTAATTGATTTATAATCCTTAAACCATTCTTTATGGATACGCATGTGTTTTGATGCCCCGGAATCTAACAACCAATGTTGACCATGATTTGACACATTAACTGATAATACTTCATCACTCATACCTGAACCAGGTGTCAAACCTATATCTGTCGTATTCGCCTCCTTTTCTCTTCACTAAAACGTTGTTTACTTAGGTCATAATTTTGTCACGTCATTTTTTCTCGTAATTTTTTTTTTAATCCGATAATATTAAAAATATAAATATAAAAGTATTTGAATTGTTTTTAATAATAGAAATAGATTCGAAGTCATCAAAAAAAACTTCACGGCACTCAAAATTCTGAAAGGCTATAAAAAACTTTGCCGTATTCAAAGTCTTTAAAGTTAACCTATCAAAAACTTTGCCGCACTCAAAATCTTTAAAGTTAACCACTATAACTCAAATTTTTATCAAAATAATAACATAATTTACACTAGTTTCTATACAAAATTGTGTGTTCTTAACCACTCTTTTTCACTAAACTTTCGGACATAGAATTCCTCTATGGAGGAAGTTACTCTGTACCTTGGATGACTTTAAATTAAAGTATCATCGTAACATTCAAGTTACTATGGTTCGTTTAATGATTTGATGTTGAATTAATGGAAGCCAAATGGATATTTATATTAATTTAGTGACTTTAGTAAATGGTTATCATGTTCTTTCAATGACTTCATATAGAAGTAACGTATGGTTGAATGTAAAACTTGGACCTTATGTGCAAACTAATTACCAAATACCATTGTTTTTCAATTATATTGACCATTTTTGTCATTTCGAAGTCTACTCCGTGTTGGAAAAGAAAAACGAATCCCACAAAGTATATGCAGATATTAAACAGTCGTTGCATCAACCGAGTCGTCCACGGTAAGAACCGTCGTGGACTTAACCGAATTCATCGCTTGCAATAATTAGTATGTGTTATGGAAATTAGTTACACAATTCTCTCTCCTAGTGAGTCTTCCACTGTGCACTACGTAGTCTCAGTCAATAGTCAGGACTCATTATCTCCCTCACCTATGCAATTGGGTAATCACCTCGCTCAATCTTACCTAAACATTTCATTGTGCAATCCCGATGAGAAATCCTTCCTCATTGCATCATTATCTTCCTCAACTGTGTGTTCTATCCTCTAGTCCCTTAACCATTGCGCATTGCACAAACATAGTGAGCAATAATTTCTCACTATCTCATTGAGTTGTTAAAATGTGTAGTCCTCTCTCTCTTTCCTTCCAGAATTGCACACTTTTCAATCATAGTGATCAAGCCTTCCCCCTTGCCTCACTGATTCCCTCAACTGCCCAGTTCTGCTTCCTTGTCCCTCAATTACTATGCACTACGTAATCACAGTGACTAGCCCTCACCACTACCTCTTTCTCTTGTGCAATGCACAATTCCTGAGCCTCCTCCTCAATCGTACACTTTGTCCCAGCGTAATCAACATGTAGCACGAAATAGAATAAACTTGGAGATTTTGGGAATGATGTCGAGTTGTCAAGAGTGAATCCTATTTTCAAGTACTATTATATTCACAGGACATGATGATGCTCAAGGAGGATGCCCAAAATATCATGAAGTAAGACACTTGTGAAGCTGGAACCATGAAGGGAATATCAAGCAAGAAGTTGAAGGGACACTAGATCACAACGAAAGATTGAAGGTCAAAATCACAAGGGAGACTCCATATCATCTAATCTTTGGGGGCATGAAGATTAAACACATGAAAAGATGATCATGAAGGTACAAGGGAGGTTATCAAGGAGAGGCTACAAAAGAACACTTGTAAAGAAGGAGCAAAAGGAAGAACCATCATGAAGGATATGAACGAATCTTGGATCAAGACAAAAGGATGAGAACCCATGATGGCTTGGAAGGTTCCGACACTCATCTAAGACCCTTTGGAAGGTGAAGATGAAGGAAAATCAAATATGCATCATCAAGAAGTCAAATTCATAGCAGTAGGGAGAAAGGCTTGGCCTAGACACATCACAATGAAGTTCCATTCCATCAGTGCCAAGTCATGTCTTGTCTGAGTGTCATCATAAAGTCATATGTGTCAATGTGTCTTGCCACATAATTTGTGGAATGTAATTATTGTATTTTCAGGAATGAGAAAATGTAAAATGTGTGGAAGACCAAGGGTCCCACAAGGAATATGAAGAGACTATAAATCTCTAAAGTCATTAAAAGCTCAAAGGTCACATAAGAATTCGAAAATTCGTAGTATAATATCAAGAGTCACATGGGAGGTGGAGAGTCACCTCATTTGTTACAAATACACCCTCATAACTCAAGAAAAGGGAATTTTAGGACTTGAACTCTTCACCTTGGCTTCTCTAGCTTGGCCTAGGAGATAAGATCTTTCTTTGGAGGATCAAGTAGTGACTTAATGTTCGACTATTGGGACTAGTGTGACAACATTATAATTGTGTATCTTGGGACTTTCACTTGATATATGAATCTCTCAAAGCTGACACACTTTCCTGCATATGTCATTAATGATTGTGTTACTATTCTTTCATTGTTTGCGATGTATGTTTATGTTAACACATACTAATGAAAATGAATTATTTCGTTGGCTTTAGTATGCATCTTGTTGAATGTGAATTGTTACTTTCTTTTATGTTTGTTTTTATCTTCTGAACTACTTTGCAGGTTAACTAATGATTTTTCCATGCTCTCGTGTGTCTCTTTTAGGATGGTACTATTACTTTTATTCTAGAGGCTCACTCTCTCTTTTCTAGCCATGAAATCACCTTATATACATTGAAACTGTATACCTCATAATGTCAATTTAATTTATTAATTCAAAGATTGTTAGTATAATATTTTATGTTGATAGTTGAAGTTAAGGAAAATTTTTGAATCATGGTGGTTAGGTTGATACTCTGGAAGGTGCTTGTACTCCAAACAATGTGAGGTGTAATTGGGACTTCATAGAGGGGAGACCCCCTTAGTTGAAAATTTTCTAGCACCATCAACAATTACATTAGAAAATAAACTAAGGTGATTTGTTGGTGACTTCTACACACCTAGACACAAGGATTGTGTAGTAGTACCTGCTCGAGCTACAAACTTCAACACTCCCTCTTAGTGATGGAGGTACTTATCCAGGAACCCCCTCCACATGGATTTGTCTTCAGTATCTGTAGTCTCTCCATCTCACCTTAAATCATGTCTTGGTACCTAGCCTGAATCTTGAGCTGAGAACCTATGACAGCTAGCCATGCTCCAAGGAGTACTATCACACTCATCAGCATCTAATAATGCCATATCATACCACCTAAGGCTTTAGGTAGTCCACAAAGAATAACTCTTCCTATTCAGTTTTCCCCTCTTAGTAACTGACATTGAAACTATATTGAAGATCCCCTCAAATACACCCATAAGTTGTCTCGACAACCTGTATGACTACCCCTGTTTGATGCCAAGGACTATAGTTCCATCCAAGGCCACTCCCTCTAAAGATAGATATACCTATCCATCTTGGAACAAAACTATCTATCCAACATGCTCTAAGTTTGATATTGAGAGAGCGCATACCATCATCCCTAGAACAAACAATATCCTTGTCACCTCCAGAAATCCTCTTGACTCTAGCTGGAATCTGACACATCCAAACCCCTTCATTGCATGTATGGTACTAGCCCCACTAAACACACTGCAACTTGAGCCCATATTTGGAATTTTGGAAAACACTAACCTCATCCCAATCATGTTATTAGAATCTCTATTATCCACTAGCCATAACTAATTGTCCTCATACAAAAAAAGTATTATTATTCGAAATACAGGAAACAAGAGAAAATTATTTCTGAAATTTCTCTTTAAATTAATGGATTTCAATTGATGATGTTGTATCCACCTGATTCTCCTTTTTATTCTCCTTCCTATATGGAAAATAAATTGTATAGTGACCAGTCTTGTAACATGCAAAGAATTCCACTTTGCTCATGTATTTCCCAAAAGTAGATCCCCTGCATCCCTTTATTGGCCTGCGGTTTTGGAACATCTCTTTGTTTTTTCCTATACAAAATCATCCCGCAATCTATCCCAATTGGGAAGATTCTCCCATAGAACAATCCCATCAAAAAATACATCCCATTTCAAATGAAATCCACTCAAGGTTTATATAACCAACTCTTCATTATCAATAGTTTTTCCCACTGCTAATCTATGTGATCTTGGTTAGGTGTGATGCAACTTTGAAAGTTTCAGACATCTTGGCATTTCTCAGTTTCTTTTTTAGCACAATTTTTTTTGTTTTGGTTTGTACTCTGGTATAACTTGGTTAAGGATGCTCACATCTCAAAGGAATTCTTCTTCCCCGTCACATGAGGTATTATATGGTCTTTAATGGAATCCAAGATTATTCTCCTAGCCTTCACATTTTTCTTATTAAACTCAACCAACTGAATATGATCTCTAGGAATTATCACTAACTTCTCTACAATGTCCCATAACTCCTATTGCACAAACAACAAAACAATCTTCTCCTTCCATGGGTTGAAATCCCCTACCCCATCCAACCTATCATTGTAACATAACCTAGTAGCCATCTCAAACCCCATTGATCATTGTTGCCTTGTCAACTTGTAATTTGATAGCTAGTGACTTAGTTGTTAACCTTAGTCATGTGCTCCTTAACACTTGCTATGGTAATTTTTCAACCTTGAGCTTTGGCCCCTACATAAACTAGCATAGTTGTCAAGCCATTAGGCTTGCATTCCCATGGGTACTTGATATAAGCCAAGCCATGTCGCATTCATTAGAACAATGTGGCATTCGGTGCATGAAGAGTGTGCCCATAACTAGTCAGAATGAAGATGAGGTGCACCCAACTGAGATGACACACACCTAGCTGAGATGTGCCCAATTGAGCTGAGGCACACTTGACCAAGACATGCCCAACCTAAGGCACACCTAAGGCAAGTTGTTAAGGCACGAACTAAGGGTGAGTTGCAGAGATGATTACCAAGGAAAAGACAACACAAAACGCATGCCTAGCCATGCAATGATCGAGTAAACGTTTATGTGAAGCGAGGTCAAATTTGGTTTTTGACGTAATTCTGGTCAAAACAAATATAGGTTTGATTAAGAAGAAAATCAGGTCAGCTTGCCCAATTGATGCAACTCTTAGAGGAGACATGTTGTTTCATTGAAGAAACGATCCATATATATAGAAAGAAGGGATCCCACATTAGCCATCAACCAATGAAGATAAACCAATTGAATGAATTAGTTGCATCATTGCATAACAAGAAGGCACAGAATGTGAATACTAGCCAAGACTCATGCAGTGAAATTGCTCTCCAAGTGAGCCAAAAAGGGAAAAACAAAAGTCTCTTTTTTGTCACAAGTTGCGGGTGAAGGATTATCATTGCGGTACTATACATCGTGGGATATAATGTAGGTCAAAGAACCATCAGATGGTTGTATTAGGTTTGGTTATGGGTTGCAAATAGAAGGACTAAAACTCGTCTTTGTCGCAACTTGTATTTGCATAAAGTGTTTTGATAGAAAGCTGGTATGTCACTCGTTCTAATCGAAGTATTGCATTATTGAAGGGTTGGGACAATGAACTAGTTAGGAGCTCGACCTAGTTTAACTGGATATCTGTAATATCAAGGCAATGATTTATTTAGGGCTTAGTTCGGGTTGAGCTTTTGTTGTTGAATTTTTTATGTTGAAGTTTACTAATTGAAGAGAAGTTGGGGAATTATTTTGGAGTTCCCCCTCCCATCTTATTATTTTGTTTCTATACATGATTTTTGTTGGTTTTTATTATGAAATAAACAAATACACATAAATGTAATTGAAGTAATTGAAATAGCTATTGTACTTGAGATCGATTGAATACTAATTCAGCAAGTATAAGATATTTGTCTCTCTACATAAGTATATAGGCTAGTGGCATAGTCCGGGTGTTAGTAAACTCAAGTTCGTTTCACTATTAAGAGGAAAACACGATGATGCCACACACCTCAAGGGACTCAAGAAGCTCATAGCTTGGAGGTATGCCCTGGTGTGTCGCAGTAGTTCAACTTCTCACAAGCAACTGAGTAATTTTACGGTCCATCATTCTCTTTGTGGCCCGACGTGGACTATTGGAAGCTTACTCTTAGCTCATTTCTAAACCTAGTGTGTGGCTTCTTGGGTAGTTTTCAGACTCTCCTCATGAGCTCCTATGATACTATCAATTTTGTGCTTGTATTTATTTTTTGCCTAGTAGCTGTGTTTCTCCCATCCCACATAGTTTGTGGGCTTAGAATTGTCGATGATTCTGGTTCTACGATCATCGTAGTTCCATTAGCTATCTTCGAGCTCGTCCATGGCCTCTATTTCCACCTTAACCCATTCTCACCATTGCCTCAACTAATTACAAGCTCTTCCACTGCCTTTGATGCCACCATAGTCGGTTGATTCTCATTGGTGACTCATTGCTTTGAACATGACTATCTTGGTGCCAATATAGTCTCTTTGTCTTGCAGAAATGACTATCGTGACCCTAACATGGTCTCTTTATCTCATGGGTGGCTAAGCCATGCGTTGAATATGCAAGAATAAAAAATGGTTTCAATGCATTCTATTGCCAATCAATTGAACATTAGTTTGGAACGGTTGCTCTGTTGCAAGAAGGTTGTATTCCAAATGGTATCCTGTTACTTCTTGAACATATATTTTTGGATTTCATGATATTAATATAAAAACAAGCTAAAGATCGATATTCTTGGTTAACGCACAAGTTTTACTAACCAGACTCTTTTATGCCACAATGTTCATGTTTCCTATAAACATTTTCCTATGTCTTTATACTGTGTGACTTTATTATACATGACAAGCACTGAGCAGCCCTGGCAAGTTCGAAGCGTGCAAATAATTTTAATCTCAATCTTTATCTCTATCTACTTCATTTCGTAATGGAATCTACGATATTATTAGAAGAAATTTGGTTCATACTGCAATCTCCATGTCAAATCTAAATAGCTGCGTTTTTCGCATGTGAGCGCAACATCCACCTCCTATTTTACCCAACAATACCTCCTATTTTACCCAACAATACGAAAACTGCAGTTGAAAATATTTCGGAAGGTGCAATGTTTAAAAAAGAAAAACAAAATACATTCAATGAAGATTCACTGCCAGACCGGCTTCAATTTCAACTTGTAGTTGCTTGTTGCCAGATCGCCTTCAAATACATTGGAAAAGTTGGGCCGATATAGGTTGTCTCACCTGGAAATAACGCGGGAAAAGGCAGGCCAGAGCAACTGCATCTCAATGGATACACAAGCCTTATTTAATAACGTTGGACTATATATTTTCAGGGTGGGTTGGGAACTGTTAATTGTTTTTGCTGAATTAAAATTTTAATTTTCAACAAGTTTGAAGAAGAATGATGAAAGCTAGGGGTTTGAAAATGCCATCAGGATGGAGCTTCATTGAGGTAAAGCACAAATATCATACATTTTATGTAGGAGATAGATCGCACCCTCGTTCTGAGGAAATTTACGCAATGTTGGAGAGCTTGGCTGGGCAGATGAAGGAGGCAGGGTATTCAGCTAACACGGATGCTGTTCTGCAGAATGTGGAGGAGGAAAAGGGACAAATGCTTGGCAGTCACAGTGAGGAGCTAACCATTGCCTTTTGATCTATTAGTACAAACCCTGATACTCCTAACCAAATCACAGAAAACCTCCGTCTGTGTGATGACTGCCACAGTGCCACTGAGTTCATCTCCATGATTTTTGAAATGACAAATTAAAGTGAGGGGCGCAAATGGTTTCCATCAGTTCAGGGAAGGATTATGTTCTTACAGGGATTACAGGTGATTCAGTTTAAACAAGCAACTGACCATAATTTGACTAATAATCACAGACTTACCATGTCCTTTGATTCTTGTATTGTGTTGCGCTCAGAGATTCCAAGTGTCACAATAATGTAAGGTAATGGTTGATTATGTTCAACTAGATTGAATCAATCATTGCAAGTTTAAAGATACTATAAGTTGAATTCCAAAGCATGATCTATGGTACTATGCTTCATGCTTGTTTATTTTTTATAATTATTCTTCATAGATTGCAGTTATTCTTGAGTGAATCTTGGGAGATGAGTATGTGCTCTTTAGGAAGACTGATGGCTTGGGCTGATTTAGGCACTAATCCTTCATCATCTCATCGCTGATTTAGGCACTAATTTGTTAACTTCTATGCTGAATCTGAAATAGATGTAGTATTACAATGTACATTCACAATCCCATTAGCCACTTTTAGCTACTAATTGACATTCATATAATCCTTCTATCATACTTTTTTCCTATTAATTATTTGTGGAACAGTGGGGGTTTATATTTATCCGTGTACTTTTTATCATGTTTTTGAAAGTTGTGGTTAAAATGACAATCTATTTACCCTGGCCTTTTTGAGATCAGAATTCAGTCGAAAGTCACCTAAAATGTATCTTATTGACAAACAACACATGATAAAACTGTTTTGACAAGTTTGAAAACTGAAAACAGAGAATGTAATGTCAAGTAAAACACTGAAAGAGTTCTCATAAGAAGTTGTTGGACAACTTCCTGGATGCCCACCATGCTTGGACAGAAATTACTGCAGCAATATGTAGGACAAAGAAAAAGCTGCATTGCTCATAGCATGCCAACGACCTGCTGTGCTCTGTTAACCAGCCTTCTGATCTGTTGTGAGGAGGAAATATGAAAATACAACCGATGGATCCATTAAGATTAGAGTGAGATATAAGCAGCACTACATGTCGTTACACATGCACATAAAAACCCCCGCAGTGAATTCAAGTTGTTTCATTACATCGAAGGTGTTTTTTAATGTGAAGTTGGCCTGAGGAAAACTCCAGTTGGAAATATTTCGGAAGCTCCACCGCGTTTCACAAAACAAAATACGGATGAGACTTAATGGCATCACCAAAAGGGTATTCCTCAATTTCAAATAGTAGTTATTTGTTGCAAGATCGGGTTCAATTTCGCACGGTCGTTACTTTTTGCTACTTCTATTTCAAATTGTAGTTACTTGTTGCCAGATAATATTAATAATGATAATTTTCATTACCAAAGGTTTTTGAAAAAATAAAATATATTAAATATTTAATATGTTACTATAATATTTGTGTAGAGTAAAAACGAAAATGAATAAGTTAATTTGGGAACTTTGTCCAAATTTTGAAAAAAATGAGTTGAATAAGGTGAAATTTTGGTTAGATTGAAAAGTAAATTCAGTTAAAACATTGAGCTTATATACTTATTAATGACTCTAAAATAAATGAAAGTACCAAAATTGTTGTTACATAGGTTAGGGTTTAGAAGAAATATGCAATGAGGAGCCATGTGTTAGGTGAATCTATTGTTTTCTTATAAAACCTTCATTTATTTTATTAAAAAGAGGTAGCAAGTGTCATTGGGTGGGGATACACTTAGCTCGAAAGGACAAATCTTCAAACAATCAAGTGAAGTTACGTGCTCTGCTTTGCAAGCTATTAAGCTAGCCCAGAATTTCTCATTTCATAGGTTAATCATAATTAGTGACTCTAATAACATCACAGGCACTTAAATCTCAGAACCAATACTTTAAAACTGAAGCTACAAATCATGCATAAGAGGATTAGATTTAACTTATCCTCTATCCAGAAGTTCAAAGTTATATATGTCCTTCAAGAGTTAAATTCTTTAGTGGATTCCCTAACAAATTAGGCCATTTTACACCCATTGGAACACTATGGGCGAGTTGTTCCACCCAGGTTCAATTGATTCCATGATTGAAGCAAAAAGGACATGTGGAGTGAGGTCAATTAACAAAATATTAGATTATGTGGCTTCATTGGAAAGGATTTGGGCCTGGGGATTGAACTCCGCCCATCATAACTTCTTAAGTACCTTTGTAGTGTCACCTCTCCTCGCTTGTGTATTTCATATGGGGAAGTACATTTGGAAAATCAATGCATGGGGGAGAATTGATATAGGTGTGGGAGATCAAGAATCGTGAGCTATGTATGCAAGGAAGGTTTCACCTTATAATCATGAGGCTAGTTGGGACAACACCATGTATTTGTGTGGGCTTGTAATCATTGTGTCCCGGTTCACATGGTGTTGATGGTGCTGGACCTGCCAACATGTAAGGGGATCTCCCCGGTAAGAAGTCTCGATTAGACATAAGACCGTTTGTTGTAGGATTCCCAGCAGTGGGTTGTATAGCAATGCCTTGACCACGATTTCACACAGAGGAAAGTAAGATAACTCTTTTGGTAGCAAGGGTGTGACAGCTATAGTGAGTCAAGGAAGGTGCATGAGAGGTTCTAGAGTTGAGATGAGTGAGCCCCTTGGAAACCTATAATAGTACTCAGATGGGAAGGGAACACACGAGTGAAGATGCATCACAAGCTGGAAAGAAAGTTAGCTGGCAATCCAAAGTGATAGTTAAACCAACAACACATTTCAGAAATATTCATACATACTCATACAGAATACTCCATACATGCATGCGTAAGAAAGCAAATACAATGCCATTTAGAGTAAACAAGATAGCTGGAATATAATACAACATATGCATGAAACGTGTTGGCTCTTATTATATAAAGAAGTGTAAGTTCCAGTCATGCAATAAATCCATGTCCAACCACTAGCCCCAATAGTAAAACGTCACATCCACATTTGCCTGCTCCTCCAAAGAGATGTACTAGCTCCATGCAGTGGAGAAGCCAAGGCATGCTACAATACTATCCAAGCTCTCTCCAAGATAGTTTTATCGGAAGCTTGGCTAACCAAAAGCCTCTACAATGAGTTATGAGGTTCTATTTATAGCAAAGGGTAGGGTGACCCTTGAAATTCCCCTTTGTGACAGTTCATCTACTCTCATGACTCTTCATCTACTCTATGAATGTTACATCCAAATATTGACACTTGAACTTCCACTTGACATGACGTTACATTACAATGCACATGTGCTCATGTGAGACG
>APFE030930450.1:37832-54461 GCA_000404065.3 Pinus taeda
TGGGATGAACATTTATGTTATGTGCAACATGCTTACAACCGAGCTAAACATTCTTCTACACAGAGATCTCCTTTTGAGACCTGTTTTGGTTTCACACCAAGGTCTCCCTTGGATTTTGTCTTTGGTAAAGGCATATCAGTTGATGGACACAGTGACGTGGAAAAAGCAACCAAGTTCATTGAACAAATACAAGAGATTCACCAGGCAGTACAGGAACAACTGGAAAAGAGCCAAGCCAAGTATAAGGCAAGAAATGACAAGCATTGAATAAAGCATAGTTTCTAAGTTGGTGATCAAGTCTGGCTATATATTAGTAAAGACCGAATGCAAGGTGAAGGTGAGAAGCTGAAGCCAATAAGGTATGGACCTTTCAAGATACTTGAGAAAATTGGTGAGAATGCTTTTCGCCTTGATCTACCAGCTTACATGCACATCTACTCAGTTGTTAATGCAGACAACTTGAGACTATTTGAACCTTCATTAATTGAAGATCCCGAAGACCAGAGTCAATTGCCTTCTATTGATGATCTGTTACCTGAATATCTTAATGATTTGCAGGAAGATACAGTTCTGGACAGGAAGGTAAGAACTACACGCAAAGGGGATGTTGAGTACCTCAAGATCAGACTCAAAGGTTCAAAGCCAAACAGTGCGAAATGGATAGAAATTGAGCAAGAGAGGAAGCAATACCCTCACTTGATTGATGCTTGAAAGACAACCAACTTTTGGTTGTCCAAAAGCTTTTTCAGTGGGAAGGCCATGATCTGAATTGGATCCTAAAACTCTCTAAGTTTTCATGACTCTTTCAAATTATTCTAAAAGATTCAAATCCTAGAAAAGATCGAAGCTATCAGAAGGAATCCTCATAACAATTGCAGTTGTGGCTAGAGTGGAGCAACAAGGACCCTCGGTCAAGTGTGCATACTGTTGGCCCATTGTAAATCGCAATGGCACAAAACTGGCAAAACTGGAGGCTAATTCGGGAAATAGAGGTGGATTCTGATATGTGAATCACGTACCACAGGGCGTCCCCCTCAGTGAAGTAAAGCCCCGAAGCGCTCGGACCCGAAAATGCTATAAAACTCAAAAAAGTAACTATTTCGGTTCCGTAGCACATGATTCCCCAAAACCGACAGGATATCGGAAGGCTTCGAGGCAGTAAGAAGTTTTGACTAAGTTCCACCCGATGACACACATCGAGCGACATGCGTTCGGCGGAAGAGAGAGAAAACAACCCGCATCGGACGAGTAAACGTCGTGCGACTTATCCGCCCGATATGAAGGATGACTGTAGGATCTAGGGGGTCTAGATCAACAGCGGAGATGCGTCCCGATGACCGACAGGATTTGACAGGTCAAAAATCAAGATGATAGGGATTTTACGTCTGACGAGGATGATGAGTTGGCAAACAATTCGTGTTCACAGGAGATCTTGAAGCTAACAGATTTAACGACCATTCGAATAATTTGACACCCAGTTCATTAGCAAATAGGTGGCCACCTCCCTACAAGGCATTACCCAGTGATGATGATGCAGAGCAGAGGAATTATAACAGACAGAGGAAAGGAAACCAGAAGGCCAGGAAGTGGAAACGAATAGTCAAAAAGAATAAACTAGCTTTAAAGCCATAAACCGACAGAATTAGAGAAGCAGCATACAGAGAGGCAACACACGGAGACGCAAAAAGCTAATAGCAGAGAACAAAGAGTAGAAACCGAGCTAACCTGAAGGCAACATCGAGCCAGACAGAGCCAGAGAGAGTTAGAGAGTCTGTGTACTCCATTGAAGGCTTGAGAGGTTCAAGCAAGCTCCTCGGTATAGGCCTGTCATACTACTGTGACCCTCAGAGGTCTAGTTTCAGTAAGGAGAGTTTGTGCACTCCATTCCTACTGACTTCATTCTATTAGTGAGACTCGAATTGAGCTCACTGTTGTAAAACCCTGCTTGAAAACATAATAGAGAGGCCACCACTGAAAGGCTAGACCAGGAGACGTAGCCTAGGAGCATTGGGTGAACTCCTTATTAAACTTGTTTTGTTCACATGTTTGACTACTATGTTTTTTCTGATTGCCTCAATGTCTATGTATTTCGCAATCTTATCGATCCATTGCATAAAGTAACATAAGCACATCCATGCACATGAGTCTGTAATACCTTTCATTCTTTATCCTAGATAAATTCCAGATCAATGTGCTCCCTCTACCCACTTATCTTGAAATTCCCCCCTAATGGAGGTCTTTTCATGAGTGGATGCCTCCACTCAATCTCCTCTCTACTTCTCCAATTGTGGCTGCTCCACAATTGTCTGAGATTGCTTCTGAGGAAACTTCTTTTGGGGCTACATGTTGAGAGTGTAATTTACTCTCCCTCTCAATCACCAAGTCTCTAAACTTTTCCTTGCTCCTCAAGGCTTTGAATGCATCTTGTACCTCAAGAGCATACAGTTTCTTGAGCATCTGTTTCACCTATCTCGTGGTGATGTGTCTAGGGAAAACATTTCCCTTACTAAAAACCACATCATAGCCATGGTCTTCCAATACCATGACTAGAAAAAGATTCTTCTTTCGTACTAGAACATACATTACATTTGTGATCCTAAGAGGGGAGCCAGACTCCCTTTGGAAAGTAATTGTGCACAATCCAGTAGCATTATACCTCTCGTCATCTACAAACTCTATGTTTTGCTTGAGGTCTTTCTCCTCAAAATCACTAAAGATATCTCTATTCCTCGTCATATGGAATGAGGCACCTCTGTCAAGATACCACACACCTCCCATGACAGTGTTGGCCATGCATTCAATAAGAGTGAAATCAAGTTCGAATTGTGATGCTAGAGCTTCATCTCCTGCCGCTATTTTCGACTCCTTATGGCTTTCTTTCTTCTATGGGTAGTTCTTGGCATAGTGGTCATGCTCGTGACAACCAAAACACTTTAATTTCATCAAGTCCATCATATTTATTCCCTCCTCACCTTGGGACTTCTTTCCCTTGGCCTTCTTTGCCTTACTTGCTAAGGAAAAATCCTCTTCTACTTCCTTGGAAGAGGTCCCCTCTCTGGTGTTCCATCGAAACTCGTCTTGTACCAAATCTGACCACAGTCATTCCCAATCTGCAAGCTTCTCCCTCCCATTGACAGAGTCTTGATAACTATGTGAACTCTTGGGAAGTCTTAAAAGATCTAGGCTCACCATATCATCCTCAGCAACAGTGATTCCAACACTTCCAAGCTCATCTCGACAATGAGTGAACTCGATCAAGTAATTTGGAATTGAATCTCCTACCTCCATCTTGATTTTTCAAAGTTTATCCTTCAGTGCCAACTTCCTATGGTCACTTCTATTTTGAAACAGGTCTGTCAATGCTTTCCACATAGCGTGCGGAGTTTCCTTCTAATGGAGACTCGAGACAATGTGGTCTCAAACTCCCTCAAGGATTATCCGTATCACCCTTGCCACACACTTCTTCCATTCGACTAGGTCTTTAGCATTCGATGATGGTGGCTTAGGAATATCTTGACCAGTGAATTCCTTCAGGCCATTATCCTCTAATGCAACCTCCATCCTGTCCTTCTAGGCTATATAATTTGAGCTACCATCCAAGGCATACTCGAGCCGCAAACCATAGAACACCATCTGTTGATCCTAAAGTATATAATACAAATTCAAATTTCACCTGTAACCCTAAACTCAAAATCTCCTCTAGTATACTTCTCTCACCCCTGATACCATGTAGAATTTCCTGTAGATTCACAAGCTCATGCAATGTACTAAAGCACAGGACAAGAATCTACTTCTACTTTCAACCATTGTGAGCCAATAGATCAATGAAAACAATATGAACAAGAAGAAGATAAATCAATGGCACATAACACAATATTTATCCAGGCAAAGCCACAGCTCAAATTGCATTAATCAGAAATCCAAGATGAGAATACAATGCTTGTTCTCACAAGAACAATTCATGCTTAGGTATACTCTACTATCATCTCACAAGCTAGCTCAAGCCAAATCCTTAGCCTATTTTGCAGCTCTCCAAGCCCCTATTTCCTTACACAAATCCTAGGATGAATAGCCTGTATTTAAGGGAATTCATGCTTCCAAAAATACAAAAACCAAACATAGGTCATTCTGATTGCATGCATGATATTTACAACTCAGTAAATCATACAATTGATAGTACACTCCCTACACTCTAGTCTCATCTGGGTCTTTCTCAGAACTAACATGCATGCGTTTCTCATGAGGGAATCTTTAGTTAGTTGGATTAACATTTGTGGATGCACCAATTCGTCGACTAACAATTAATGCTCTATTAGTTCCACAAATAGTTAGAACTAATTTAACTGATCATAACTCAGTTCAATGGGGCTAAGGTTTTCCTTAGTCAAGAGGATAAAGTAGGGAGTGCAACCTTGAATCTTGAGGTTGTAGGTTATACATTGTTTTTGGATCTATGTAGTCTTCTTGCACAACTCTCTAGATATACTGTCACCTTGAAACACACATCCATATAAAATAGTAGAAGTGATGAGAGTCAGTACACCAATAGATCAAAAAGGTTTTTAAGGTAAATATTCTAGCTCGTTAAGGGAATCACATTACTTTCTTTAGTTTTAAGAACCAAAATTTTCCTCCAAAACTTTCTAGGATCAAATTTACAAACGCGAAGTAACTTCTCTAGATTTCTATTTATATAGTATATTTTATTCCACTCAATAAGAGTTTTATATGTGCTTATTTATGAAGTTTTAAGGTTTCGTTAGGTGTATCCCTAATTGCTTTTATAGAAATTTCACAATCATTCTCATACCAAGGGTTGGTAGTTTTATTATTCTTTTTACATGAAACCATAGTAGATAACTTGTTAATGGTAGCAAATAGGAATTTGATAAAATTTTGATAAATCTTTTTAATGTTATCCTTATAAGTTAAAAGGTGTAAATACCTATTAAAATCCTTTAAGAAGATATGTATTTTACTTTTTTCAATAGGAAAATTCCTTTGACTCTCACAATTCTCTTGCATGTTGTTATTGTGCGTGGAAATGTTCAATGTTAAGGTTAAAGTTGTATGATTAGAGTCAGGGCCATAGTCCTTTAAGATGTCAAAATTTACAATTTGGTTGCAAACACAGATACCAGATATCACATAATCCATGACACTATTACCAAGGCCATGAATGCAAGTCATCTAGAGTTTGGCCACTTGATTATACACTTGCAAATTATAAGGTCTTGAGAACTATAGAATTTGACTAACTTGGTACCAAATAAATTCTCAGTCAGGTCTTTAGAGTTTCTTTTGAATGTACTAGCTAAATCAAGGTCTCATGTAGCTAAAGAGGAGTAGGGTTTGAATTATTACTTAGAAGAATAGCTTGATTAGTTGTGGTTCTAGCATTGAAGTCTCCTAACAAGAGGATATTACCTTCAGTCCTTAGACTATGGATGTCTCGTTCTAAGGTATTGTAAGGGAAATCCTTTTATAGATTGTTTTTCTCATAAAAGATACAATTGATAGACGTGAAATAACAAATTGTGATATAAATCCTCTTAGTGTTAATGTTAGGTATTTCGGTCCAAATGTGCCATTTTCAGGGGTCTATCTTATGACGGTGAATTGCGAGGAGAGGCGTTCATTTTTATATAACATATTATTCCTCCAATTCCTCTCTAAGAAGATTACTTACTCAATGCTAACCACAAAATGAATCCATCTATGTGAAGGACCTTAGATCCATTGTACTCACAAGATTGGACTAAAAAAAATTATGAATTTCACTTGGGATCCAACTTAACATAAGACGTTTGTGCCATGGAAATGCACCATAGTTCCAAAATAAAATCCATAGTGTTTGAAATTCAAATTTATATATTTCATGAAGAACTAAAGTATTCCAAAATCAAATTTGTACATTTCATTAGATCCAAAATGTTCCAATTCAAATATATACATTTCACGAGAATCCAAAAATATTCCAAATTCAATTTTACTAAATTAATTTGATATAAATTAAATTTTCCATCTCTACTCTAATTAAATGATGATTGAGTTTTTTCATTCTAATTAAATGATGATTGAGTTTTTTCATTATTTTTCAAAAACATGTAAATGCTTTATGTATTTTTAATAATTTTATATAAAATTAGTAAGTCTGAAACAAAATATATATTCATTTTAATTATATTAAAACAACAACAATAATTATGGACATTTTCACTTTTAATTTTAATTTTATATTAATCAAATTCTAAATTAAGATATCACATTTTTCTTTTTAAATCTATTTATAAATTATAATTCTATATATAATTTTTTTTCTTTAACTTTCAAACATTCTTCCATAATTTTAAATAAATTAATAAAATAACATTTAATATTATTTATATTGTAAATATCAACCTTTACACACACATTTACAATTATAATATTAATTTAAATTTATAATCCAAATTCCAAGTATTATATCTTTGTCCTCCATGCTTACGTCCATACCCCATTGACCTTTGGACATATCTACATTTATAAATTAACCCAAGTATTATATGTTTGTCCTCCATGTTTAGGTCCATAACCCATTGACCTTTGGACATGTCTACATTCGTGAAATGAGTTAAGTCAACATACCGTTCATCTTTGGACATCTCCACTCATGAATAGGTAGAATTAAATTCATACAATTTCACTTAGAGTTCAACGACAGGAGGAATATAGTTTGTACCTTCAATGCCGTTAAATGTATTTCACATTACATTTTGACTAAAGCGTTGTTTACTTAGGTCGTAATTTTGTCACGTCATTTTTTTCTGGTAATTTTCATTTTTTTCTGGTAATTTTTGTTTTAATCCGATAATATTAAGAATATAAGTATAAGAGTATTTGAATTGTTTTTAATGATTTTTTTAATCCTATAATATTAAGAATATAAGTATAAGAGTATTTGAATTGTTTTTAATGATAAAAGTAGATTCGAAGTCATAAAAAAAAATTCAGGGCACTCAAAATTCTGAAAGAGCTATCAAAAACTTTGCCGTATTCAAAGTCTTTAAAGTTAACTTATCAAAAACTTTGCCGCACTCAAAATCTTAAAAGTTAACCATTATAACTCAAATTTTTATCAAAATAATAACATAATTTACACTAGTTTCTATACAAAATTGTGTGCTCTTAACTGCTCTTTTTCACTAAAATTTCGGACATAGAATTTTTCTAGTAGTAGTCTATAACGGGATTTTTTGAAAGTTTTTTTGGCGGATTTTTTCGGTCAAAATCTGGGAGCAATTCATTGGAATCCCAAGTTTGATAGCTAGTTTCTGCACAATCAATGGCTCCCAGGGATTTTTCTGGGAGCAATTCATTGGAATCCCAAGTTTGATAGCTAGTTTCTGCACAATCAATGGCTCCCAGGGATTTTTCAGGGCGCTGAATCCAAATATGCAGTTAAAAAACCATTTTAACTGCTAAAAATCAAGATTTAACCTCATTTCTTCCACCAAATTCCGTCACCAAAATCTCCAAAAAAATCTCATTATAAACAACTCCATTCCTCTATAGGAGAAGTTACTCCGTACCTTCGATGACTTTAAATTAAAGTATCATCGTAACATTCAAGTTACTATGGTTCGTTTAATGATTTGACGTTGAATTAATGGAAGCCAAATGGATATTTATATTAATTTAGTGACTTTAGTAAATGGTTATCATGTTCTTTCAATCACTTCATATAGAAGTAACGTATGGTTGAGTGTAAAACTTGGACCTTATGTGCAAACTAATTACCAATAGGTTTTTCAATTATATTGGCCATTTTTGTCATTTCGAAGTCTACTCCGTGTTGGAAAAGAAAAACGAATCGCTCAAAGTATATGCAGATATTAAACAGTCGTTGCATCAACCGAGTCGTCCACGGTAAGAACCGTCGTGGACTAATTATTGCAAGCGATGAATTCGGTCAGTACAACGTTGAATGACATTTTAAGTTTCCTCATATTCTTTCAATGACCAGCGATGAATTCGGTCAGTTGCACCCACCAACGCCTCCACCCTCAAACACGTTGTGGACTTCACTAAATTACCAACCAATAATTTTATTGGATAATCTGATCCCCTCAAACACGTCCTGGACTTCACTAAATTACCAACAAATAATTTTATTGGACAATCTCATCCCCTCAAACACGTCCTGGACTTCACTAAATTACCAACAAATAATTTTATTGGACAATCTCATGCCCTCAAACACGTCGTGGACTTCACTAAATTACCAACAAATAATTTTATTGGACAATCTCATCCCCTCAAACACGTCGTGGACTTCACTAAATTACCAACCATTAATTTTATTGGAGAATCTCATCCCACAAAATATATGCAGATTTTAAACCGTCGTTGCAACTACCGAGTCGTCGTGGACTTGAAGCCATCTAATTTCCATAACACACACTAAAACACGTCGTGGACTTAACGCCAACCAATTTCCATAACACACACTAATTATTGAACTAATTTCCATAACACATACTAATTATTGCAATCGATGAATTCGGTTAAGTCCACGACGGTTCTTACCGTGGACGACTCGGTTGATGCAACGACTGTTTAATATCTGCATATATTTTGTGGGATTCGTTTTTCTTTTCCAACACGGAGTAGACTTCGAAATGACAAAAATGCCCAAAAATGGCACCCACCAACGCGTCCACCCTCCGATACGTCGTGGACTTCATTAAATTGCCAACAATTAATCTTATTGGACATCCATCCATCGAGCAGTGAATATTTTATAGGAGTGTTTTTATTATATGTATTAATACATCATGTTTCATAATTTTCATATACATTGTGCAGAATAGAAGACAATATAGTGACAGAATCTACTGTTCAGAGAAGACTAAGTCTCAATACCCATAGGCTAACCTCTATAAAAAAAACAATAGATAACTAAGTATATATACAAAGATGCTTTTTAATTTTTCTTTATCTTGCCTTTATACAATAGTTATCGAATTCGAGCGAACTGACCCAAAGAAGTCTACACATAAGTTCAATCTCAATATTTATCTTTGTCTACTTCATTTCATATTTGAATCTACGATATTACTGAAATAAGGTTTGTTCATAGTGCCAACTCTCATGGATAGAGTAGAAAAACCATACTACTATAGAAATTAAATGTTAGAATTTACCAGAACCAACCACTTGATATTTAATTCCAAGTAATTAATTATTGAATAAATACACAGTTGAGTTCCTAACACATAAAAATTTAATCGAAGCAAATTATGTCCACATGAATTACAAATAGATTTCCACCCAACAAATCATTCTTCATTAATAAAAACTGGGAACTTACTTGGGCTCCCATCGTGGGATAATGGCCCAACTAAGAACTTACATATTGCAGTATGTCATATCTAATCTAGTATATTTGGATATCCAACCCCTTTGCACTCTCTCAAACCCAGAACACACTCATTGAGATGTCATTCTCAAATTTGTGTTGTTGTTATGTGTCTTCTTGTCACCTTATACTTGCTTTTATTACTTACATAGAGCCAAAACCCTAATCCTAACTATAAACCTAATCTCAAAGTGATGGACAATCGAGATTAGATCTCACCTCACTTGAGATCGACGCCTAAGATCAAAACTTAGCCACTAAAGTAAATAATTTACTTTATCTGAGTTTATTTAGCTCAAAAAGGCAACATTTAATTATGTGCTTTAAGTTATTGTTGTCGTTGCAACAAACACCCTCCAAAAAGTTTCTTACACTTGAATTTTGGAGCCTACTTATGATCCCATGATCTATCCCCTCAAGTTGTTTGTGGTCATTTCATGGTTAGTTAATCTTTTCTGATATTTTAACTATCAAACTCACTTGCTTACACATGCTTATCCTTTTGATGCATTCTCAAGTGCACCCTCTTCTTACAAGATCAATGGTCAATGTTTACCCTTATAGATAGGCATTGTACAATCCCTGAGAGTAGTCACTACGCAATCTCTGAGAGTAGTGCTTGTGCAGTCCCTAGATACAGTGACTGTGTAGTGCCTAGTTAGAGTGACTACGCAACTCCCAGTCATATTTATTGAGAAACCTGGGCAAACAGTGATTGTGCAGTTCATAAATACAGTGGTTGCGCAATTCTTGTTGACATTCAGTGTGCAATCCTAAGTTGATATCCCTCTCACTGTTAGTTTCATGTGTACCATTATCCCAGTGAGTTTTCTCAACTATCGCTTTTGCACGCTTTTTCCTTCATAAATGTTAGATATTATTTTTGGGATTCAACTGTGTTAAGTAAGTCATTCATTTATGACCATTTCCATGAGAGGTAGTCATATCTAACTAATTTCTCGTGATTTTTGAATAGTCCACTTAACACTCATTACATCGGGTGATGCTCACAAGGGTGAAGAAGTGGGATTGAAACCAATGAAATGAATCACATAGTGTCAATCATCACTTACGAGGCTTGCCCCCGATAACCAGGACTTCCCGGGAGGTCACCCATCCCAGATCGCCTTTGGCTCAAGCACGCTTAACTGTGGAGTTTTCCCCACAATTAAGCCCACTTAAATTTTTACCCTATTTTCAAAACCTTAGCAATTAGTGTGCCTCATGAACCATTCATGTAGAGTTCCCTCCACTCTTTTGTATTTAAGTATTGAGGGCCTTTCGTAGTGCATTATATTAGATATCATTTTTGGGATTCAACTGCGTTAAGTAATTCATTCATTTATGACCATTTCCATGAGAGGTAGTCATAATTGACTAATTTCTCATGATGTTTGAATAGTCCACTCAACACTCATTGCATTGGGCGATGCTCACAAGGGTGAAGAAGTGGGATTGAAACCAATGAAATGAATCACATAGTATCAATCATCACTTATGGGGCTTGCACCTGATAACCAGGACTTCCCAGGACATAAGTGTTGTTTTCACTTTTGGGACTATTGTTTTTTCTTTCTTTCACTTTTGCAAGTGGTTCTTTTGCTTCCTCTTCGCTATAACACATGTATCGTTAACTTTATTTAGCTTTTGAAAGTGTCATTTTCACCTTTTCTTACTGTCACAAGTGTCACTTTTGGTTGTTTTCACTCCTGCATGTGTCACACCTTAACGCACTAATAGATGAAATTTTAGCACACTCTTCTTTATTAGTGAATCACATATATCATAAGAATAAGAACTAGACACTTTCCCACAACTTTGTGCACTTTTTGGTCATAATAGACACTCTTGTCGTAACTTGTATTCAAGTGTCGCATAGTGACATTTCAGCTGTCGCACATAGAAATAAGTGATTCTCTATTGTCACTTCAGGGTATGCACATGGATTTTGAGTTTTGTGGCATGTGTTGATGTTATCCAGGAGTGAGATAATAATGTCAGGGCTTGTTTGTTCTCTCTAGTCTCATTGATCCCACACTTTGCCATTTTTGGAGCTTTCAATGTCTTTACAACTTTCTCAATATTCGACCAATATTTTTTCCCCTTGGAACTACACATTGCGTAGTATTATCTCATAGTGAAGAACCCTTTCCTTCTAGAACTACACATTTCATAGTCACTGTCTCTAAGGACTGCGCATTGCGCAATCACAGTGCATAGTCTCTTCCTCTTGTCCCTCAAAGATACACAATTCTCTCTCCTAGTGAGTCTTCCACTGTGCACTACGTAGTCTCAGTCAATAGTCAGGACTCATTATCTCCCTCACCTATGCAACTGGGTAATCACCTGGCTCAATCTTACCTAAACTTTTCATTGTGCAATCCCGATGAGAAATCCTTCCTCATTGCATCATTATCTTCCTCAACTGTGTGTTCTATCCTCTAGTCCCTTAACCATTGCGCATTGCACAAACATAGTGAGCAATAATTTCTCACTATCTCATTGAGTTGTTAAAATGTGCAGTCCTCTCTCTCTTTCCTTCCAGAATTGCACACTTTTCAATCATAGTGATCAAGCCTTCCCCCTTGCCTCACTGATTCCCTCAACTGCCCAGTTCTGCTTCCTTGTCCCTCAATTACTATGCACTACGTAATCACAGTGACTAGACCCTCACCACTACCTCTTTCTCTTGTGCAATGCACAATTCCTGAGCCTCCTCCTCAATCGTACACTTTGTCCCAACGTAATCAACATGTAGCACGAAATAGAATAAACTTGGAGATTTTGGGAATGATGTCGAGCTGTCAAGACTGAATCCTATTTTCAAGTACTATTATCTTAACAGGACATGATGATGCTCAAGGAGGATGCCCAAAATATCATGAAGTAAGACACTTGTGAAGCTGGAACCATGAAGGGACTATCAAGCAAGAAGTTGAAGGGACACTAGATCACAACGAAATATTGAAGGTCAAAATCACAAGGGAGACTCCATATCATCTAATCTTTGGGGGGATGAAGATTAAACACATGAAAAGATGATCATGAAGGTACAAGGGAGGCTATCAAGGAGAGGCTACAAAAGAACACTTGTAAAGAAGGAGCAAAAGGAAGAACCATCATGAAGGATATGAATGAATCTTGGATCAAGACAAAAGGATGAGAACCCATGATGGCTTGGAAGGTTCCGACACTCATCTAAGACCCTTTGGAAGGTGAAGGTGAAGGAAAAGAAAATATGCATCATCAAGAAGTCAAATTCATAGCAGTAGGGAGAAAGGCTTGGCCTAGACACATCACAATGAAGTTCCATTCCATCAGTGCCAAGTCATGTCTTGTCTGAGTGTCATCATAAAGTCATATGTGTCAATGTGTCTTGCCACATAATTTGTGGAATGTAATTATTGTATTTTCAGGAATGAGAAAATGTAAAATGTGTGGAAGACCAAGGGTCCCACAAGGAATATGAAGAGACTAGAAATCTCTAAAGTCATTAAAAGCTCAAAGGTCACATAAGAATTCGAAAAGTCGTAGTATAATATCAAGAGTCACATGGGAGGTGGAGAGTCACCTCATTTGTTACAAATACACCCTCATCACTCAAGCAAAGGGAATTTTAGGACTTCAACTCTTCACCTTGGCTTCTCTAGCTTGGCCTAGGAGATAAGATCTTTCTTTGGAGGATCAAGTAGTGACTTATTGTTCGACTATTTGGACTAGTGTGACAACATTATAAATCTGTATCTTGGGACTTTCACTTGATATATGAATCTCTCAAAGCTGACACACTTTCCTTCATATGTCATTAATGATTGTGTTACTATTCTTTCATTGTTTGTGATGTATGTTTATGTTAACACATACTAATGAAAATGAATTATTTCGTTGGCTTTAGTATGCATCTTGTTGAATGTGAATTGTTACTTGCTTTTATGTTTGTTTTTATCTTCTGAACTACTTTGCAGGTTAACTAATGATTCTTCCATGCTCTCGTGTGTCTCTTTTAGGATGGTACTATTACTTTTATTCTAGAGGCTCACTCTCTCTTTTCTAGCCATGAAATCACCTTATATACATTGAAACTGTATACCTCATAATGTCAATTTAATTTATTAATTCAAAGATTGTTCGTATAATATTTTATGTTGATAGTTGAAGTCAAGGAAAATTTTTGAATCATGGTGGTCAGGTTGATACTCTTGAAGGTGCTTGTACTACAAACAATGTGAGGTGTAATTGGGACTTCATAGAGGGGAGACCCCCTTAGTTGAAAATTTTCTAGCACCATCAACAATTACATTATAAAATAAACTAAGGTGATTTGTTGGTGACTTCTACACACCTAGACACAAGGATTGTGTAGTAGTACCTGCTCGAGCTACAAACTTCAACACTCCCTCTTAGTGATGGAGGTACTTATCCAGGAACCCCCTCCACATGGATTTGTCTTCAATATCTGTAGTTTCTCCATCTCACCTTAAATCATGTCTTGGTACCTAGCCTGAATCTTGAGCTGAGAACCTATGACAGCTAGCCATGCTCCAAGGAGTACTATCACACTCATCAGCATCTAATAATGCCATATCATACCACCTAAGGCTTTAGGTAGTCCACAAAGAATAACTCTTCCTATTCAGTTTTCCCCTCTTAGTAACTGACATTGAAACTATATTGAAGATCCCCTCAAATACACCCATAAGTTGTCTCGACAACCTGTATGACTACCCCTGTTTGATGCCAAGGACTATAGTTCCATCCAAGGCCACTCCCTCTAAAGATAGATATACCTATCCATCTTGGAACAAAACTATCTATCCAACATGCTCTAAGTTTGATATTGAGAGAGCGCATACCATCATCCCTAGAACAAACAATATCCTTGTCACCTCCAGAAATCCTCTTGACTCTAGCTGGAATCTGACACATCCAAACCCCTTCATTGCATGTATGGTACTAGCCCCACTAAACACACTGCAACTTGAGCCCATATTTGGAATTTTGGAAAACACTAACCTCATCCCAATCATGTTATTAGAATCTCTACTATCCACTAGCCATAACTAATTGTCCTCATAAAAAAAAAGTATTATTATTCGAAATACAGGAAACAAGAGAAAATTATTTCTGAAATTTCTCTTTAAATTAATGGATTTCAGTTGATGATGTTGTATCCACCTAATTCTCCTTTTTATTCTCCTTCCTATATGGAAAATAACTTGTATAGTGCCCAGTCTTGTAAAATGCAAAGAATTCCACTTTGCTCATGTATTTCCCAAAAGTAGATCCTCCGCTTCCCTTTATTGGCCTGCGGTTTTGGAACATCTCTTTGTTTTTTCCTATACAAAATCATCCGACAATCTATCCCAATTGGGAATATTCTCCCATAGAACAATCCCATCAAAAAATACATCCCATTTCAAAGGAAATCCACTCAAGTTTTATATAACCAACTCTTCATTATCAATAGTTTTTCCCACTGCTAATCTATGTGATCTTGGTTAGGTGTGATGCAACTTTGAAAGTTTCAGACGTCTTGGCATTTCTCAATTTCTCTTTTAGCACAATTTTTTTTGTTTTGGTTTGTACTCTGGTATAACTTGGTTAAGGATGCTCACATCTCAAAGGCATTCTTCTTCCCCGTCACATGAGGTATTATATGGTCTTTAATGGAATCCAAGATTATTCTCCTGGCCTTCACATTTTTCTTATTAAACTCAACCAACTGAATATGATCTCTAGGAATTATCACTAACTTCTCTACAATGTCCCATAACTCCTACTGCACAAACAACAAAACAATCTACTCCTACCATGGGTTGAAATCCCCTACCCCGTCCAACCTATCATTGTAACATAACCTAGTAGCCATCTCAAACCCCATTGATCATTGTTGCCTTGTCAACTTGTAATTTGATAGCTAGTGACTTAGTTGTTAACCTTAGTCATGTGCTCCTTAACACTTGCTATGGTAATTTTTCAACCTTGAGCTTTGGCCCCTACATAAACTAGCATAGTTGTCAGGCCATGAGGCTTGCATTCCCATGGGTACTTGATATAATCCAAGCCATGTCGCATTCATTGGAACAATGTGGCATTCGGTGCATGAAGAGTGTGCCCATAACTAGTCAAAATGAAGATGAGGTGCACCCAACTGAGATGACACACACCTAGCTGAGATGTGCCCAATTGAGCTGAGGCACACTTGACCAAGACATGCCCAACCTAAGGCACACCTAAGGCAAGTTGTTAAGGCACGAACTAAGGGTGAGTTGCAGAGGTGATTACCAAGGAAAAGACAACACAAAACACATGCCTAACTGTTACACAGTAAAATGTCACTGCCATCATGTCAGTCTCCCTACTGTGCCATAAAACCACATTCACCTATACTCATGCTCCCCAAAATGGCTAAAAAACCCTTTTTGCCTAAGTCAAATGGATCATCGCGACTGTTAATGAAATAACCGCGCTGATGGGTGGAGGCCAGTGTATCTGTTGTGCTGCCAGCGCAGAAGCACACGTCTTTTCCGCGCTGGTCCCATTTTTACGAACAGCGCCTCCTCCATTTGTCCTTTTCGTGCTGACGAGACTTCTTCTACGTCGGTTTGCGATGTCAGCGCGGCAGTTCACGGGTTTTCCGCGCTGATCCTGTTTGGGCGAATTTGTTCTAACAACCAGCCTTCCAGATCCCTCCAGAACTGGTTGTTAGCATTGTTGAAGTCGCCATCCTTTCTCTGGCATGTCTGTTCGACTGACCCCCCACTTTTCTTGGAGGAAACCTCATCCTTTGTCTATTCATGGAGACTCCTTCTCCTTTATAAGCCTCCACCATTGCCCATGAGCAGCTAGTTTGGAAGATATAGACTTTGTTGAAGGAATTCTTAGTGCATTTGAGTGCTGCTCTTTGTAGGCATTTAGTGTGTGGTGTGAGGATTGCTTTGAGCTGGAGGAAGATCATAAGCTTGTGGCCTTGTATGTGAGAGAGAGACCTTGTGACTTGGGAGTTTGATCCAAAGGTGAATGCTTGGGAGACACGCTGGCTGAACCCTCTAGGGAAGGACGCAGCGTCAGGACATTGGTTGTACCTTGCTCTACTTTTGTCAATAAAGATAGATGACTACTCTTATGGTTCCATTTACATGTGTTCAATGAATGATTCATGCAAATTGTATCTTTCCTGACCGATACATAGTTGTTTTTAGTAGATTTTACGTTCTTGTTTGCTCTCT
>APFE030930452.1:10807-43128 GCA_000404065.3 Pinus taeda
CTCCTCAAGCTTGACAAAAATAAAGAGGTACTGGTTAGCAATGACTGGGGAAAATTGGGAAGAAAACTTGAAGAAACTTTATTGGTAGCAAGTCGCTCTTGAACATGACACTTTCGTTCCGCATCCATGTCGGGTTGGGCTGTTCTGTTCACTAGTCATCACCATTGGTCCGTCACACCATCCATCTTTGGGGTTAATGCTACCAATCCATTGTTAGTGTCACCGATATGTTCAAGAGAAGTCATTCAGACAATTCACCTATGTCTCACCCACTGTAATACATTCATGCTTCATTCCTTCATGACCGCCACCCTGAACCTTGTATCGTCATTTTGTTTTCACCTCCAAAATCATTTGCTTCGTTCCGTGTCATTGATGTGGGATTCATTAAGGCCCTCCTGATAAGATATTATGAGTTGAAAACCTAACATAAAACATGTACATTATCCAGAAGATAAATATATCCATCACAACATGAAGCCCCAAAGCATAAAATCAATCCAAGAGAGATCATTAGCATCCCTGTCTCAAAATCCCTGAAAGACCATCCTGCCAAATGTAAAGAAGTGAAAAAAAAAAAGATCGTAAACCGTGTCAACAAAAACCACCTCCAGAATGAAATCATCGAATGTGAAGCACCGAATGAACCATATATAGGAGAATTACCCTCTTCATTGTATATTGTTGTTTATAAAATATGTATAGTATATCTCGCCAAATGGTAGCTTGAGACCATCTTTTGATAGATTGTCAATGACAATGTTGAATTCTTGGTATGTATGAGAAAAATTCTCCTCCTTGAATTATTTAATAATCATCGAGATCCTCCTCATCGAGTTGTATATAAAAGGTGGAATGAAATATCTATTTTTTTTTTATCGAATCCACCCTATCAAGGAGTCACTGAATAGCTCCAACATCTCAATATCAAACCTTCAAGCACAATATAATAATCCCTAGAGAGAAAGAACTTTTGTGAGGGTATTAGACCCCTTGCATCCATTCCAACTAAAATGATATGTTGTACACAGTAAAAAAGATATGTATGCACCACATTCGCACATCACCTCCTTTTTGTCTCCATAAAAAACCCACATGGAATATTATATGAGCGATATGTCTCACTGATGATAATTTTCATCCAAACCCTACATCTGTGTAAAATCCTACAATCCTAATGCATCGAATCAAGAGATTAGGATTATTATTCACAAATATTAAAGAATTGTGACTCCTCCAAATAATCCACATTATATATAATGGAAGAGGACCAAAATCCATGTTATATATAATCTAATCTTGAAGACAGTCTTCCACTAAAGAGAAATTCCAATCTGCTTACATATTCAACAAATTTAAAACTCCAATCCAAATCAATTTGGTAAATGAAGACCTTAAAAATAATGACATTACCTAATGGGAAGACACTTCAAGGTAAAAACGGATCATGATAGTCTTAAATAATTTTTAGAAAAAAGTATTATCTTTAGAAGAGCAACAAAAATGAGTCACAAAGATGTTGGGTTATGACTTTGAAATCATCTACAAAAAAGGGAAGCAAAATGTTGTTGCAAATGCACTCTCAAGAAAGGATGAGGATATGGAAGAATTTTTATGTTTTATTTCTATGATCCAACCTGATTGAATAATTGAAGAAAGGGGTGAATGTAAGAATGACGAAGATTTATTGAAACTCATTTAAAAGTTCCAACAAAATCCCAATACATATGATATATTTATCTAGAAAATTGATTTATTATATTACAAAGATCATTTATATCTCTGTAATAATTTCCAATTCAAACAAAATATTATTTTGGAATTGTACACCTCCGCCTTAGGAGGGAACTCTTGATATTGTGCCAAAATATACCTCATATCCTACACTTGTATTTCCTTTAAGGATGATAACCATTTTCCATTAATATCCATAATTTCCCATTTGGTGTTTTCGCCTTCTCTTATATGCATGATTATGAATGAATTTCTTATTCTTGTCTCCCCAACTCTTAGGTCGCTATAATACTCGTGTATTCATTTATTGGTATTATCATTGTAGCCTCTTATTGTTATTGTTGTGCCCATGTTGTCCCCATGTTGTTATTATTGTGCCCCATAGAAGACCACTATTGTTATTTTTGTGCCGTTACATTATTATTGTTATGTCGGCTCAGATTATATTATGAACCCTTAGAATCCTATATATAGAAAGGAGGTCTTTTCATTTGTATCATCCAAGAATTGTTCATTTGTGTAATGTAAAGTAGGTTTCCCCCTCAAAGGGGCTGATTTTGAAGTCGTTGATCTATCTTTTCTTCTATTTTGTGAGTTGGTTGCATAACATTTGGTATCAGAGGTTTGTATTCTAGGGTTTCACTACTCTAAACGGGTCATCGTGGCATTTTCACTATAACATCTTTTCTATGAAATTTCAGATGATGAAATTAAAACAAATTTGAGCCAAAATCTTGAAGAACCTTGAGTTTGAATTTCAAATATTTTATCGCTATAGTTGTGGATATATGATCCAAGGAAGTTAGGGTTTTTGTAGGCTCCCAAATTACATCCCAAACAGGTGACCTTGGGAAAATCGTCATAACTTTCTCTTTGAGCATCAGATTGAAATTTCGTAAGAGGTTACAAAAATAGGACCAACTTCATGTTTCTTTGTATTATTTTCAGTTCTGAATATTGAAATAGTGTAACGTGGCAAGTTTTACAAGTCCTCTCTATTGAACCAGTCTATAATCAGGTCATCGTGGGAAATTTGGCATAACTCTTTCTTGAAGAATCCAATATTGACCATAATTGTGGGTGTAGACAGAGGACTCAGAGGTTTACCATTGGACATAATTTCAAACGTTGGAGATCCAAAATTACAGAGATACAACAGAGTCAATATCAAGCTCCTATAAAGTGAAAAACGATGTGTTACTTTTTTAAAAATTTGCATAATTTTGGCTAGGTGACTCAAAGGGCATAGTGAGGCATAAATATCATTAATCGATGCCTCAAAGAAAGAAAATGGAAACACCTAGTAATAAACCTAAAATATATACCATAAATCATGAAGAAGAGGAAGAAATGCAACATGATATATCAAAATTACGAGACCAAGTGCAACAATTTTCACTCTCACAAAAAGTAACAAAAGCTAAGATTGATGGTTTCAAGAAAGGAATTGAAGCTAGATGAATGGAATGGAAGCTAACATGGATGGTTTGGAAGCTAGGATGTGTGGCATGGAATCTAAGATGGATGGTATAGAAGAAAAACTTAAAGGCAACATGGAAGATTTGAAGATAAATTTGACAAAGTTGCTACAAGAAATTCTTACTAATGGTGAAAGGGTAGTAAAGGAAACTCATAATGAGAAAAAAAAGAAATGTTAATCATGATTTCATAGACTCTAACATTGGATTGAAGACGCACAATGCTCCAAAGATAAATATGAGGAATTTTATGGCAATGATCCCGTAAAATGGATACTACATATGGAGCAATATTTCAATATCCATAATGTGCAAAACACACAAAATGTACGGATTGCAACTTTATATTTGGAACCCAATCAGTTTGTATGGTATCCATGGCTTTTCTTTCATAAACAAATTGTCACTTGGAAAATTTTATGGAGGAAATGATAGCAAATTATGAGGATACAAAAAACAACACTTTTTTTTGTCAATTGATAAATCTCAAACAAAAGGGTTCAATGGTGGATCACATTGAGGACTTTCAAAAATTGAATATAAGGGTAAAAGATATTCTATAGGAGCATATGATTGATGTTTTCATAGGTAATTTAAAGGATATCATCGAACATGAGGTTCGCCCTTAGGAACCTGATTCATTGGAGAAGGAACTAGGGTTGGCAAGAAAAATTGAAAGCAAAATTATGGCAAGAAGGAAGCCTACCACTCACAACTATAAAGATGGAAGTGTTGTTTCCCCTGTCTTTCCACAACCTACAAGGTTGACACCAAAAAATTTGGAAGAAAAAGGAGCAAAAGGGCTTTGTTACATTTGTGATAGAAAATACATTAAAGGTCATAAGTGTGCAACTGAGAACAAATTATTTTACATAGATTGTGAAGAGGAGGAAGAAAAGGAAAAAGAAATGTCAAAAGAAGAGGATATACCCTAGAGAAAGAATAAATGAATCCAACCATATCTTGTAATGCATTGGCCAGAATTACCACTTTTCAAACTCTCAAGATAGAAGGACATATCAAGAAGAAAAAGGTAATAATGTTTATTGATTCAGGCAGTACCCATAATTTTATTCATTGTAAGGTAGCCAAGGAATCAAATTTCTTCCTATATCAATCACCAGAGTGTCAAGTGATGGTTACAAATGGAGGAACCATAAAATTATATGGAGAGTGCCATAATATCAAGCTATCCATGGGAGAATATGTATTGAATAGTCCAATGATTTCCATTCCAATGGGTGGTGTTGATGTTGTACTAGGAGTCCAATGGCTACAATCTTTGGGTACGATAGCTTTTAATTTTCAAGAACCTTTTTGAAAAAAAAATTGGAAGGAAAGGAAGTTGAATTAAGGGGTATCATAGGGAAACCAGGAAAGATAATAAACTCTAATGGCATGACAACACTTCTAAAGAAAGAACAATGATGCGTAATTACACGATTATGTTTGCTAGAGGTTCCCACATCAAAATCATCTATTTCTCCAAATCTCAAAAAAAGTCTTGGACAATCATTCCAAGTTATTTGAGACTCCTAAAGGCCTCCCACCTATTCGTGATCATGATAATGCTATTAATTTGATTCCAGGAAATGTTCCTCCAAACATCAGGCCTTATAAATATCCTTATGCCCAAAAGCATGGAATTGAATGTATGGTTGTAGAAATCATAGAGGCTAGTATAATTCAACCTAGTCAAAGTTATTTCTCTCCTCCAGTAGTATTGGTGCATAAGAAGGATGGATCATGGCGCATGTGTCGAGATTATAGGGAGCTCAACAAGTTCACTATCAAAGATAAATTTCCCATTCCTCATTAAAATATTATTGGATGAATTGCATGGATCAATTTACTTCACCAAGTTGGATCTTCGTTCAGGATATCATTAGATCAGAATTAAGACTGAAGATATTCTAAAAACAATGTTTAGAACTCATGAGGGTCATTATGAATTTTTGGTCATGCATTTTGGCGTTACTAATGCACCTTCTACATTTCAAGGCTTGATGAATTCCATTTTCAAACCCTTCCTTAGAAAACTTTTGTTAGTATTTTTTGATGATATACTAATCTACAACAAGTCTTGAAAGGATCATGTTCAACATGTTGGCAGGGTGCTCAAACTATTGGAGGAGAAACAATTATATGCAAAAAGCTCCAAATATTTCTTTGGAGTCAAAGAGGTGGAACATCTGGGTCATATTGCATCTCATGAAGGTGTTAAGGTAGATCCTCGAAACATTAAAGCCATTAAGGAATGAAAATTCCCCACATCCATAAATCATCTGCGAAGGTTTCTTGGGTTGACAGGGTATTAATGCAATTTTGTTAAGAATTATGGGAGAATAGAAGCACTTCTAACAACATTATTGAAGAAATATGCATTTGCATGGAGTCGAGAAGCAATGAATGCCTTTGATAATATTAAAGAGTTAATGTGCCAAGCACCTGTCTTAGCTACACGATACTTCACAAAAACCTTTATTGTGGAATTTGATTCCTCAGGAAGTGGAAATGGTGTTGTTTTAGTGCAAGAAGAAAGGCCCATTGCTTTAGAAAGTCATCTAATCAGAAGGAATTATTTACACAAATTTATTTTTTACAAGGAAATGTTGGAAATACTACACGAACTTAAGAAATGGCTCCCTTACCTAATGGGAAGACACTTCAAGGTAAAAGGGGATCGTAATATTCTTAAATGCTTTTTAGAACAAAGATTATCTTCAAAAGAGCAGAAAAAATGGGTGACAAATATGTTGGGTTATGACTTCGAAATCATCTACAGAAAAGGGAAGCAAAAAGTTGTTGCAGATGTACTCTCAAGAAAGGATGAGGATGTGGAAGCATTGCTTCATGCCATTTCTATTATCCAACTAGATTGGATAAACGAAACAAGGGATGAATGGAAGAATGGTGAAGAAGTGTGGACACTCATTAAAAAGTTACAACAAGATCCTAGTATGTCTGATACGTTTAGCTAGAGAAATGGTTCGTTATGGTACAAATATCACTTATAACTCTGTAATAATTCCCAACTCAAACAAAAGATTCTTATGGAATTGTACACCTCTCCCTTAGGAGGACACTCAAGATTTTTAAAAACTTACCACATGGTTAAGAAGGATTTGTTTTAGGATGGCCTTAAATCTTATATTCAAAAGTTTGTGGCAGAATGTTTGGTTTGCCAACAAAATAAAGTTGAAACAATTAATACCCCAGGTCTATTACAACCTTTATCCATTCCAAGTCAACGTTGGGAGGAGGTTCCAATGGATTTTATCACAAATTTACCCAAATCCAAAGGAAAGAGTGTCATCATGGTGGTAATTGATAGAATTACCAAGTATGCACATTTTGCCCATTATATCATCCATTTAAAGCCAATACAGTTGCTACTGCATTTATGGAAAAAAATTCAAAAGCTACATTGAAACCTAAAGATTATTGTAAGCGACAATGATCCCATTTTCACTAGAAATTTTTGGACATAATTATTTTCTTGTCTGGGTACTCAGTTAGCTCATAGCTCATCTTATCATCCTCAATTTAATGGGAAAATTAAGATAGTAAATAAATGTTTGGAAGGATATTTTCGTTGCTTGGTATCTAATAAACAGACACAATGGGTCAAATGGTTGCTTCTGGCTAAATGGTGGTATAACACTTCCTTCCATATTGCAGCAAAAATGACCTCATTTATGGCACTTTATGGATATCATCCACCATCCATTACATCATATTTAAGAGAAAATTCTAAGGTTCAAGCAGTGGAAGATCACATCGAGCATCAACAAATATTTATCCAACTCCTAAAGGATAACCTCACTTTGGCGCAGATTAGAATGAAGCAATAGGCAAATCAACACCGTAGCGAAATAAGTTTTGATGTAGGTCACTGGGTATTTCTATGGATACAACCACACAAACCAATGTCCCTCAAGCAAGCTAAGAAGGATAATAAATTATCAACAAAATATTATATTTCATACAAGGTGTTGCAAAAGATTACTACAATGGCATACACATTGGAGCCTCCTACAGCTTCCCTAGTGCACCCAATATTCCATGTTTCATTCCTAAAGAAGGATATAGGTGACAAGCTCTCAGTTCAAACAATATTGCCAGAACTTGACGAGGAAGGAAAAATCATACTGGAACCTGAAGCAGTCACATAAATAAGAATTCAACAGTTACGAAATTGATCAATTTCATAGTATCTCATTAAGTGGAGGAACTTACCCACTAAAGATTCCACATGGGAGGATGAAAATTTTATACAAAAGCATCAAGAACTACTCAAGAATTGAAGACAACACTTTTCTGAAGGAGAGGGGCATGTTAGATCCCTATAATACTAATGTATTCCCTTATTAGTATTATGATTGTAGCCTCTTATTGTTATTGTTGTGCCCATCTTGTCCCCATATTATTATTATTGTGCCCTTACATTATTATTTTTATGTCAGCTATGATTATGTTGTGATCCCTTAGACTCCTATACATAGGAGAAGGTCTTGTCATCTGTATCATCCAAGAATTTTTCATTTGTGTAATGTAAAGGAGATTTCCCCTCAAAGATGTTGATTTTGAAGTCGTTGATCTATATTTTCTTATATTTTGTGAGCTGGTTGTATAACACCAATGATCCAAATGGATCGACTCTTTAGTTGCCATTGTTAGAAAATTATATATTACATACCAATGGAGCACATAAAATATTGCAGAAATATAAACACAGAAAATGCATAAAACAAGAGAGACACAGATATACGTGGCTCACCTAGTTTGGGCTACGTCCACGGAGAAACAACTAGTCCTTTTATATTATCCAGCAAACTAAAGAGATAAAACCTACAACAGATCCACTGTAATTCCCTCTTCGCTTTCAATCTCCTCTCTCTTCATCACTCAGAATACATATATACATAGACGCGATAAAATTCACTCATATATAGTGAAGGGTTAACTTCTAGGGCAGAAAACCCTAAGTTAAACATAACTTCTACTGTCAGATCTCCGCCTAATGAACAATCCAGATTTACTACGAAATTACAACATTTTACAAGGAAATGTTACATCTATTCTTAGCTTCGGAGGCGCTGCCCCCGATCCCCCCATAAGAGGGGCTCCCAAAGGTCACAGTTGCACCCCCTGGACCCCCTCTACAGCTAATATTCTATAGGCGGCATTACCGTCCCATTACGAACTGGGGTCTAATGCAACGATACCTTTGAATACAGAAGATAATCGGGCTCCACAGCCAACAATCTCCCACTTGGAGACCGATTATAGCAATTCCACCACTGCTTCATTTGCTGGAAATTGACTCCACTTTAGACCTACCTATTTCTCATCTTCGTCATCATACTTGATGACCAATTGAAACTTAGCAGATTCTCAGTTTCTCCCTGGTTACAACTTTTGTTAACATATCTGTAGGATTCCAACTAGTGTGTATCTTTTCTAGCTTCAACTGTCCATCTTCCAAAGCTGACCGTATGAAATGGTACATGAGCTGTATATTTTTAGTCTTGGAATGAAATGTAGAGTTCTTTGTAATATGTATGGAACTCTGGCTATCACTATATAACTTGCCCAACTCCTACTTCTTACCCAATTCATCCAGAAACCTTTGTGACCAAATCATTTCTTTACTAGCCTCTGTAGCAGCAACATACTCTTCTTTTGTTGTTGAGAGTGCAATAACACTTTGCAGTTTTGAGACCGAGTTGATAGTTGTTCCACCTACAGTAAACACATACCCTATTGTCCTCCTCCTGTTATCTCTATCACCCGCCATATCTACATCAATATATCCCTGTAGATCAATGTTTGAACCACCAAAGCATAATGCTTGATTTGTGGTATCTATCAAATACCTGAGAATCCACTTCACCACCATCCATTGTTCTTTTCTTGGATTGTTCATGTACCTGCTTACAACTCCCACTGCATGTGCAATATCAGACCTTGTGCAAACCATTGCATACATTAAGTTTCCAATTACTGATGCATATGGAACTTTAGACATATGAGCCATTTCTTCCTGATTTTTGGGACATTCCTCCTTACTTAATTTGAAATGGCTAGCCAAAGGTATACTAACTTGTTTTGCATTCTGCATATTAAACCTTTTCAATACCTTTTCTATGTGCTCACTTTGAGACAATGTTAGTTTGTGATTCTTCCTATCTCTAGTTATTCTCATACCAAGGATTTGTTTTGTAGCACCCAAATCCTTCATTGCAAATGAATTTGCTAATTTTCTTTCGAGCACATTTATTTCCGATATGCTAGAACCTACAATAATCATGTCATCTTCATAAAATAACAATATAATATAGTTTTCATCATTTTGCCTTTTGAGATAAACACAATGATCGAAGTGACATCTAGTATAACCTTGTTCAGACATAAATTTGTCAAATTTTGGATACCACTACTTTGGAGCCTATTTTAAGCCATACAAGCTCTTATTCAACCTACACACTAGTTTCTCCTTCCCTTTTACCTCATATCGTTGTGGGTGCTGCAAATATATCTCTTCCTCAAAATCCCCACGGAGAAAGGTTGTCTTTACATCTAACTACTCAAGATGCAAATCTTCAGCTGCTACTAGACTTAAAATAGTTCTGATTGAAGTCATTTTAATAACAGGAGAAAATATATCATCAAAGTCTATACCCTTTTTCTCTGCAAACCATTTCACCAAAAGTCTAACTTTATACCTTTTTCTACC
Source organism: Pinus taeda (assembly GCA_000404065.3). Taxonomy (NCBI): domain Eukaryota; kingdom Viridiplantae; phylum Streptophyta; class Pinopsida; order Pinales; family Pinaceae; genus Pinus; species Pinus taeda. Next base: position 20,759 of record APFE030930452.1, read on the forward strand.
TCCATCTTCTTCCTTCAACTTATAAACCCATTTATTTTGCAATGTTTTTTTACCTGCAGGAAACCTGACTAAGTCCTAAGTATGGTTACTACGATATCCAAGGATCTTTCCTCTTTCCATTTTTCTTCTCCTAGTCTCTGCAGTCAAAGCATTACCTGATGTCTCAACGAAGCTTTTCCATCGCATTTCCTCGCCAAGGATTGCACCGACAACATCATCAAACTTTAAAGTACTAAATCCAGAGACATAGTTACTAATGGCCATAACTAAACAATTCCAACTTTCTAGAAATGAGCACAGAAATAATAGAGCCCTAACTTCATCATCAAAAGTTACCCCTACAGAACTTAACTGACTGGTAACTTTATTAAATTCATTTAAATGATCAGCAACAGATCCACCTTCTGACATCTTCATATTAAATAGACGCTTAATAATAAATACCTTATTTGAGGCTGAGGGTTTTTCATATAGTTTGGCCAATGTTGACATTAAACCCTCTGTTGTCATTTCCTTTGAAATATTAAATGTTACCGATGCCGCTAGGGACAGCCGTATTGTTCCAAGTGCCTCTCTGTCAAGAATATCCCATTCTGTGTCTGTCATACTCGTTGGCTTCTTTGCCTTTTTGCTTGCTACAGATATCTCTAATATAGGTAATATTCCATATGCATCTTCCACAGCTGGTAGTTTTGGCCGTTGAATTTTTTGACCCTAAACCTACCATCTTCCACAATTACTCCCACTCGAACTAGGAACCCTTCTCCCCTACGAGTTTATCGGCCAAATAGACCTTCGGCTCTAATACCAGTTGTTAAAAAATTATATATTACAGAGAAATGGAACACATAACATATTGCAGAAATATAAACAAAGAAAACGCATAAAACAAGAGAGACACAGATATACGTGGTTCACCTAGTTTGGGCTATGGCCATGGAGAAATAGCTAGTCCTTCCTTTTATATTATCCAGCAAACCGAAGAGATACAACCTACAGCAGATCCATTGTAATTTTCTATTCGTTCTTAATCTCCTCTCTCCTCCTCACTCAGAATACAGATATACATAGACACAATACAATTCCCTCATATATAGCGAGGTGTTTCCTTCTAGGGAAAAAAACCCTAACTTAAACATGACTTCTACCATCAGATCTCCGCCTAATCAACAACCCAGATTGACTTCGAAATTACAACATTTTACAAGGAAGTTTTACATCTATTCTTAGCTTCGAGGGTGCTGCCCTTGAAGGGGGGGCGGGTTGTGCTCCCAAAAGTCGCAGCTGCCCCCCCTGGACTTCCCCTGTAGCGAATATTTTACGGGTGGCATTGCTGCCCCATTACGAACTAGTGTCCAATGCGGCGATACTTTTGAATACAAAAGATAATCAAGCTCCACACCCAACACCATTCCTCCTACTTAAGCATTTCCCTTTTATGCCCTTCTAGAGAAGTATCTTATAAGTGTTGAGCTACTAAGAAATAATATTCATGGGATGGATATGCCATAATGTTGAGTTTTAAACTATCTCTACAGTTTCTTTTATACGACTCTTTTTCTGAATCTAAACCTAGTTACAAATAGTCTCCTTAAGTGTCTGAATCTTATGCCCAATAAGTTCTAGGGGAGAGTTAATTGAAGGATCAAAACCTCACACCCAAATTGTGTGAAACATTGTAATAAATCCATGCATTTTTAACCAATGGTGATTAAATTTAAAGGGAAGACCTTGCCATTCACCGTAAGGTCGGCAACGTAAGATGATAGGGTTACGATATGATAACCCCAAATGAATACCCCATGAACAGATAATGCGAAGGCATTCAACCAAATTTTCAAAGTTTATAAAGGCTTGCCTATCACCTTGGCCTAGGTTGTTTGGCTAGAAAGAAATGGAAATGAAAATAAAAATTGAGAACAAGGACACTCTACCCTTCAAGTGCACTTTCCAAAGTTTGAATATCTTAAGCACTTTTCCCCAATTCTCCTCCACTCCTCATCATGTTCAGACCTCTGATATGAACCTAAACACTCAAATTCCATGGGTATTTTTTGATGGAGCCTCCAAAGAATATCCACTTTAAATAAGAGCGTGGAGCTTAATCTACCTCACACAAAATCACTTCCTTAGTTTCAAATCTAGTATTGATCATTCTTCAAACAACCATAGTGAACTCGCTGCCCCTACATTGGTTCTACTACTTTCCCTTGAAAAAGTAGTTTCTCAAATAAAAGTCATAGGGGATTCCCTCCTCATGTTCCAATACATTAAAGGTTATGTTGACCGAAGAAAATTTTGTTTACAACCCTTGTTTTAAACTTTCAAGACATCAAGAAATTGCATTCTTTTTTTCTTCACCTCACATTCATTTGTGTATGCAGGGAAAATAGCAGTGAAGTGTATAAGGTATCAAAGGGTGGCTTGGAGCTGTAAGAAGACACTTGTGGGATCAAAGAATCCCAACAAAAACAAACTTTTTATTTTCATCAATCCTGCTTTTAGGATTCTGACTGTGTCTAAGTTGAGCTACTGTGAAGACCTTAAATAATTTTTTTGAATGCTACAAAGAGAAAATGTGTGGTTTATGTTCATAATTTTGTTGCACTGTGGTATTGATGTTTCTTCGTTATAGTTGCTAATAGAGAGAAAACGTAGCCCCTATAACAATAATAACTTCAAGTAATTTTTTATTTTTTGGCTCCACATTGATTTCACAATGAACCAACCTTTTTTTCGTAAATGTAAAAAACATATTATTCGAATATAATAAATATTTTGATTTTTTTTAAGTTATCAAAGGTTATAAATGTTTTAATATTTCTCAAAAAGAAAGGTAGTTGAATTTACAAGCTGTTTTTTCTCATTTTGTTTTTTTTCATTGTATATGTCCACTCTAGATCCATTTTAACTTCAGACTGAGACGGATCAAATCTCTTTTCGCTCTAAAATATTTTTCACCTTAAGAAAGATATTTGATTGTTCCATCTTGGTGCTTGGTAGATCCAGAGTTAAGATAGATCTAGATCGGTTTAATGATTAATTATAGTTATATTTATAATTTTTATTTATTTATTTAACAAAGTTCAAATGTTAAAGAGGACGTCAAAATATCTCTACCATGGTAGATGAATTCAATAATAATGGAGAAACCCTATAGTCCCATGGAAAAATTGCAGGCAGAGAAAGGGGTGCAGAGTTTCTGACTAGAGTGAGGCGTAGTTTTGACGAAGAGTGAATGGGATTTAGACAATGCCAGACTCTGTTATCCTTGTCAAAATGCAAAATAATGTTAAATGATAACCATGATATTTTTATTCACATGATGTATATTTTTTCAGTACATACATTATGGTCGTGATAAACCCTTTGAAGACACACAACTACCTATGAAATATGTTTTTTTATATGAGATGTTGGTTTATTGTTATTGGACCCACATGAAGGAGGAAGAGTTGGTGGATGATGCACTGGAGGAGGGGGTTTCCAAAAAAATTGGTCTAGTACAAGGATTTTATCCATTCACATTTAGAAGTTAGATCAATAGGTAACCATGCCTCGATTTTCGAGCCTAATATGCCTTTAGAAAGAAAAGTTAATACTTTGATAGGGTAGTCATATAATGATTCAAAGGTCCTAACCCCTGCTCCAATTGCGCATTGTTCGGGTCCTCTAGTTTTGTCCATCCCAGGGCTCGAGGCCATTTGTGAGGGGCTGCAAAAATCTTCTTAGGGTTCTCTAGATCTAACTTTGGTTTCCCTTTCATCCAAGAGATCGGCGAAAGACATGCAATGTGTTATGAATTTCTTATGGTGTTAAGAAGTTTTAGAAGTTACAACTTTCTCTTATTTTTTCTTTTCTTTTCCTTCATCTCAACTGTCATTGACCTTTCCATCCTTAGATGAACAGGTGAAGGCTAAGAGCTCGGCTCCGACGGTGAAGGAATGTCAAACTGATGTTGAGAATATATGAATCCATCTACGGTGTTAAAATTTAGAGAAAAAAGGGTATTCATATTTTTAATGTTGTAGATTGATTCAGAGACCCTTTTGTCTCTAAATTTTAACATTGTAGATGGATTCCAAAACCTCTGTAGTGAAATGAAACACTTTAGTATCATAATTGCAATTTTCCATTTCTAGAGTGACACAATTAAAAATTACTAACATAAATGACTAATTCATATATTTGTACTTATTATTTGGTCATATTTTTATTCTCGGACTATAGTAGTCATTTATGTTAAACATTATTAATATTTTCACTTATTATCTAGTCATATATTTTAGTTCTTGACTAAATTTCAGTTAGTCGCTTTTAGTTTGGTCACTTATTATATAGTCGTATATTTTATCCATAAACTAAATTAGTCAATTTTAGTTTGGTCACTTAAAATTGCTCAAATTTAGTAGTAATTCACTTGAGATAATTGCGATGACCAACGCTTTTACTCACCTAGTCACTAATTTCATCATTTTCTGCTAGTGTTAGTAAGCACCTGCTTCACATTAATCATTTTTAGCATAGCATACTCTGGCATGGGTTCTTTAGAGACATGCCCTCCCACGCAAAGCTATGTAGGCACTTGTTACTTCATCAATAGTCAGCATCACGGTTATTTGTCAACCACACAAAATCCTTGTCATTAGAGTCCATTCGCGAGGTCGCGCACTATTAGTACCACAATTGGTCACAAGAATAACAGAGTATCTCTATCCTTATATCTTCATTGGTCATGGTTATGGTTCATCCAGAAACCCACACTTCATCAAATTCCATTTTCTAGGACACACATTGTCAATATTACAGTTGGTCACAAGTATTACAGGTTATATATATCCTCAAGCCTTTGTTCATCATGGTTATGGGTTAACCACACAAAACTCCTCTTCGGTGGCTCTTCATATTCAATAAAGGCTTCTTAGAAGGGAACTTCACACAATGGGGACCCTTGCTTCTCAAGGAGGTAGGAATGATTTGAATGGAAATTTGCATCCAACCATAGTATTCATTGAGCCATGGCATCTATCCACTCATGGAATATACCCATGGTATTGTAAGTTGCATCCACCCATGGTATTCATCCACCCAAGGTATTTATCCACCTATGGAATCTACCTATTATATTGTAAGTGGCATCCAACCATGGTATTCATTCACCCATGGTATTGTAAGTCAAATTCACCCATTATATTCAATCACCCATGGAATTTACATGTGGTATTATAAGAAAAAAATACTATAAGTAACAAGTCACATTTTCTAAAAAGACATATTGTCCCCCACAATGTAGCTTTGACAGTAATTCTCTACTTTAATAAAAGGTCTCTTGTTGGTTTTGTTTGATGTGTGTTTTCCTATTTTCTTCTAGCATTTCAATTTTTCAGATCTTGGGGGCCTCCCCCAAAGATCCAAATCAATTATAAAACCAAAGTATATAAACCCTAAAATAAATATTATAAACACTAAAATAAACATGGTTGACCATGGTTGATTTTCATATTGAGACAACCCAAGTCACAATGCGACATTCGACCATAGTTGATTACGATTGACAATAGTTGACCATCATTGATATTATAAACCCAAGGGAATATTGTTAATTGTAATATTATTATTATAAACCCCGGGGATTATAAACCCAATAGAATAATATTAAACCAAGGGATTATTATTATTATTATTTAATGTATCGTAATAATGTTCATGATATGTAATTTTTTTAAAGGTTAATTTCTTTTCACATTTAATATATATATAATATCAAGGTTCATCTTAATTTCGAACTTAAAAATTAACACAAAATTTGTAAATAGAGGGATTTGATCTCTTCAGGTACTTATAAATCCAAAGTTAAGATGAATTTGGGATTTTGTCTATTCAAATTAGTTGTGTGATACTCTTTTAACATTCTAATATATAGAAATATGGAAAATATTTAAATATCAACAATAAATAAAAATATTTTTATAATAATTTAATATCTAGAATACTTGAAATTAAAAATTTCTTTTTAGATCTTGATCTCAATAAACCTCAATATAAGAAATATGTAAAAGAAAATGGTTCTTATCGTGTGATATTCAGAAAAAATTGTTAAAAAAAAAAATGAAGAATTATGATCCCAAATACTTCAACTTAATTTTTCTATCTTTAAAACTAAAACATTTGAATATTATTGTGCAAAAAGTTGATACAGTTGACACATATTTTTAGAATATATAAATTATTTTAATGTTCAGAGTCGCGCAATTGATTTATATTATATATCACTTTGGGTAATACACCATATTCTTAACTCAAATACATATCTCAATTAAAGATGGCCTCTCCATCCTTCCCTGCCATAAGCGAGATGAGATACTCAAATGCATCTTCTTCGCTAGGGATCGTAAGGCCCAACGGGTGAGCGAATCCAACTCCTCCTCGGCCTTGTGGAGGAGCAAACCGAACAGAGGGTGGTCGAGATACGAAGTGGGCATGATAAACCGCCTGCGCTTGCTTCCCACATAGACCGGAATCTGACCCTTGGGAATAATATTTCCCTTCTCTAAATTTGCATGCCCCCAATACAGCCTTAAATAGCGCCATCTCTTGAGCGAACAACCCTTTGGGACATTGGCTATGGCATGGCACTTACTCTCCATTTACGTGAGGCGAGGATCTTGGATTATCCCGATCCCCTTGCTACCCATTACTATTACACAGACCGAAAACCTTGAATGAGTAGAACAACAGCAAGTGCGAGGATAGATCTGCTTGCGTATAAGAGAAAGATATATTCTTGATATGAATAGTATCAATCGACCAGGCCAAAGCTGGACAGTTGTTCTGGTTCATAATATTAACGAAAATATAATACAAAGGAATGCCCATGTAAAAGAGATTATAGAAATCTTATCGAAATTCAATGGCACATCGGCGATACATGTCCCTGGACAATCTCACATCGGCGACACATGGCCTTAGACAATCTGGAGTCATCATTTATTTTTTTTTAATGTTTTTTATTGTGAAGAAATCTTTTCTGGAGCAGTTCTCGGAATACATGTCTATACTCATTTCACAAGGAACTAATCATTATTTTAGTCTATTTAATTAGTAGTGATTGTTTTTGTAATTAGATAACTAGTAAATTTATATAAATTAAATGATTAATAGATATTTATAAAGTATTAATAATTGTTTTGGATATTTACATTTGGATATTCTTAATGTAAATATATTTAGGAGAAAATTATTGAACTTCATCGTGATAGTCATAATTATTCAAAGAGTTATTTTGGATATTCTTTATATTTATATTTATATTAATATAAATATATTAATATAATTTAGAGAAAGTTAAATGCACCCCCATAATTTATGGGATTTTGATTTATTAAAGTTAACGTTCAACGAATTTTATACAATTTGTTACACAAATTAAGTTGAAAAATTGTTGATGTTGTTAATTTTCATAAGAGTTTAAAATAGGATGGTGAATATTTAAAAGAAACATAGCTACCAAATTTGGCCGTATTGCTGAAAAAAATTCGAAAATTCGTTGGTTGGATTCGATTTGCAAATTAATTCGAAAATTCGGGTTCGATTCGATTTGCGAATTAATTCGAAAATTCGGGTTCGATTCGGTGCCGATTCACTGGTCACTCCATGAGCTATCACATTACTCGTTCTCCCCACCGTTATTCTGTCGAGGGCCTCTTGAACAATCTTCTCCGATTGGCTGTCCAACAAACTGGTTGACTCGTCCAGCGGTAATATGCTCGGATTCTTTATGATGGCCCTCGCTATAGCAATCCGTTGCTTTTGCCCTCGCGATAATGGCACTCCTGTGTCTCCGTAATCTGTTTCGTATCCCTTCTCCAAAGAGCTACACAAATCCAAGTTAAATTCACTGCTTTGATTCAGTCCATCCAAATTAATACCAGAAACAATCTCTTTAATTACAACTGATTGAATATATATCTTGTTGCATAAACAATTTGTTTGAACAACACGAGCATTTACCTGATGAAGTCATGAGCATTTGCAGCCTTTGCAGCTTCGATCATCTCCGCCTCGCTTGCTTTCTCTTTCCCGTAGAGAATGTTGTCTCGAATGCTTCCTCCAAACAGCATGGGCTCTTGACCTACCAGAACTATGTTACTCCTCAGACTATTCAAATTGAAGTTCCTGATGTCACTGCCATCGATTTTTCACCGATCCTTTTAGGGTATCGTAAATCCTTTCAATTAATCCAATGATGGTACATTTTGTTAGAAATTTCTGTTAATTTTAAATACAAAAGAACAGAGAAAATGCTCTGTTTCTTCCACAGGATCCAGAAACACAGGATCTTTAACAAGGGAGAACGAGTAATGTGAGAACAATCACAAAGCGGAATAAATATTAAGTAGGTTAGTATTATAGTATGTTTTTTTATTATTTTGAGTAAGTATTAAGTATTAAAAATAATAATTTCTAAATTAGAAAATTTTATTAAATGAGAAATTGTAATTTAGAAACAAGATAATTCTTATTTTACAAGAAATTATAAAATAACAAATTGGTTGGAAATCAAGAACTCTTATATAAAACGTAAAAAATAGTAACTTCTATTTTGGAAAAAAATCAACTTATACAATTTTTATATTTTCATTAAATTTTTGAATATAATGATTATATATATATATATATATATATAATATATATATATATATATTTAAGTGTTCGTAAGATGTATAGTGTCGAATTTTTTCCGTATCGTATCGAATTTGAATTCGAATCCAAATTCGAATTTGGTAACTATGAAAAGAAACACTAATAAATAGGTCATGCTTATCAATTATATAGACTCACTTTCAGTGAGGGTTGCGAGCTTGTGGTTTTGTTGTTTATGGTTCCACCAAAGTTACATCAACATTCTATGTGCATAAGCATTGTATATGGAACACAACCATAAACATGAGGGATCGTAGTTAACAACTCGCATTTAAGGTAAGTTTGCGTAATAAATAGGCGTTGCCCCGATGAATAACCTTGTTTTGCATTTTAAATCTTCACATAATATGTTAAGCTAATTATTATAACTCGTGTTAGCCTAACTTTTTGATATTCTTTATATTAATATAAATATATTTAGAGAAAATTAATGCACCCATAATTTATGGGATCTGATTTATTAAAGTTAATGTTCAACCAATTTTATATAAGTTTTTACACAAATTAAGTTGAAAAATTGTTGAGGTTGTTAATTTTCAAAAGAGTTTAAAATTGGATGGTGAATATTTAAAAGAAACACTAAGCAATGCTTATCTATTATATAGACTCACCCTCAATGAGGGTTGCAAGCTCATGGCTGAACATAAAAGATCGTACTTGACAAGTCACATTTAAAGTGAGTTTCTATAATAAATAGACGTTGCCATTATGATATTTTTACAATTTAAATTTTCACATAGTATGTTAAGCTCACATAATATGTTAAGCTAACTATTATAACTAATGTCAACAGACCTATTAGAACTCCCATTCACTTAACGTTCCAACATAGACATAATAAATATTTGAATTGATATATTTGTTTATTCAATTCTTTTTTCTTTACACTAGGTTGGAATTAGTACTCTCATTATCTAGCTTTTTTAGTTACGATGAATTTTAAAAAATTCCAAAAATGGATAGATACATCCAAATCCATCGATTTTTTTTATACCAAATTTCCAAAATATTTCAAAATCTACCATAAAATTACACTTAAATATTCAAAATCAAAATCTACAATAGGATTACCCTCAGGTGTATTAGCATTAGGCAAAAGTTCATTTCCATTGTGATCTGGCAACAAGTTGAATTTTGTCTCTCCCTTTTCGTGCAATGCATTTCAATCAATAACATCTTCTCTGCGTGTGGCCGCACACCAGTAACACGTTATTCTCTCAAAGAAAACTTTACTGATATTTTGAATGGCACATCGATCGATGGGAAATAGGAACACGTAGTCTTGTTTACATGCATTATGCATAGTCTGCTCTCTGGATAAGAGAATAGTGAATGGCATTTATTGAGTAGCTACGTTTGAAACCGGGTAACTTTACGCTTCTGATATCATTCACGGACCGTGTACAGTACTTCAACGTACATTTCAGTGTACCGTCCAACCTTACACATGTGAGTCGTGACATAAGCATTTCAGAAGTTTTATGGGTTTTACGGAGCAAGGTTTTGCTTTGGAAGAGAAATTCTTGATATTGTAGCTTCAGCCTACCCGGATTTTTGGGGGCAGACTTTTCCGTCGACCAAATTCTGTTAGAGATTGAAAAGATTGTGTTATTCTGTGTTTTGTTTTTTTTCGTGGTAAAACTTATTAATTCAGGTGTCAAAATTAACAGCGAGGACAGCCATCTCTGGCTGCTATCCACGAATGCTGGGTTTGACTCATCATTGTTAAATAGGAAAACCATGCCACCTGTCTTAACCCTGCTGGTGGTCCGTAATCGGGAGCAAGCTCTCACTCCTGCCATCACTCCTGCCAGATGCCTCTGGGTCTTGGGCTGTTAACCTGTTTCTTCAGGCTCTCACTCCTGCCAGATGGGTCTTGGGCCGGTCTTGGGCCTTTAACCTGTTTCCTTATGTCCGAAAAAAACAAGCTCTTACCCAAGAAAAACAATTTTAAGGCATACTCCAAGCCTAATCTGTATTTTCTTTTATTTTGAAATAGCCCATTTAGAATTTCAATTATAGATTTATCAAAATTTTAATGGTAAACATATTTAAACTCAACAGAATATCCATAGAATAATTAGAAGATCTAGAACATAAAAAATTAAACTCATTATAATTTTTTTTAAGCAGTAATCAGAACATAAGATTTAAATTGAACTAAGAATCAGTTAGATTTAAAAACATAAAAGACATTACTTCCACGAGAGTTATTGAACTTGTATTTCGTTTTTCTTACTTTATAATGTTTTTCTTACTTTTTTTAAATGTAAATATATTTGATTCTTATATTTTTTAAAATTAATAATAACAATATATCCATCGGGTTCTGAATTGACAATGGTTGAGTGTACTTTTAAGAAAAAAAAATTCAAACCATCACTAATTCAAATTGCTCCATAAGATAGTTGACAAAGATACTTGACAAAGGAAAAATAATAATTTAAAATAAAATTATAGATCTGTCTATTTTAGAATATTAAGGTTTTCATAATTTTAATTTATCAATACTTATTAGGTGAATAATAGAGATTTACTCTACATGGAATACTCTAGAATATTTTTAGTAGTGGTCACATATAAAAGGTTGAGGTTTATCATAGAAGTAGTTATATCTTTTTGTCAAAAGATCTTAGCTTGAGTGGCATGCCCAAACTACACAAGTTCAAGTTTTCAAAGATAGTTTTTCAGCCAACCTTAGTGGCATTTATGAACTGGTTGTTCTACTTCTAAGAAGGTACTCATTCATAATGATTTCCTCATAGCAGAATGTACTAAAAGTTGAGAGTTATGCTCTTTCTACTTTTTTAATTAAATTAAAAATCATGGTTAAAAAACTTGTTACATGTTTTTTTGAAAGGTATATATGTTTAACTTTCCCAAGGGATGTAGAGTACATGGGGCCTAGGTCAAGTTCAATCCCTAGGTGATTTTAACAATTTAGATGTCATTAGGTCACGACTACTCAAGTCACACAGTCTTTCTATTTTTTTAACTAAGTTAAAAATCATGGTTAAAAAACTTGTTACATGTTTTTTAAAAGGTATATATGTTTAACTTTCCCAAGGGGTGTAGAGTACATGGGTACTGGGTGTTTAGTTAAAACAGTTTGTGGTGTAAAGGTCAACAGTTGAAAACTCCATGAGTTAAAATGTAACTATGTTAAAATATGATGTGGCCTAGGTCAAGTGCAATCCCTAGGTGATTTTAACAATTTAGATGTCATTAGGTCACGACTACTCAAGTCACACGGTTAGGCATGCTAGTCATCTCTGGATTCACATTACCTAGGAAGCAAAAAAATATTTATATGCTTAACTTATATATGAATTCTTTTTATAATAATAATAAGAATACGAATAAAGGACAAAGTTATAGTTCAACTATTTTTAATGATTTTTTTTCAATCTTAACAATGCGAGATGTATCATGAGGTAAGGGTTTGATGCCTACTGACATTACCAACCATTTAATTTGTATGGCTTCTCTTTGTTGAGTCTACACAATCCTAGTCTCCCATAATTTTTCTAAGGTCAATTCATTTTTGTGTTCAAAAATGTAATTTAAACAACTAGTGGTCCTTCTTAGAAAATTATATATTACAGTGCAATGTAACACATAAAATATTGTTGAAACACAAATATAGAACACATAAAACAAGAAAGATAGCTATATGTGTTTCTAATTTGGGCTATGTCCACGGAGAAAAAACCAATGCTTCCTTTTATATTATCCAGCAAAATGAATAAATACAACCTACAACATATTCATTGTAATTTCCTCTTCGCTCTCACACAACCTTCTCTCTGGCTTAGAAGGATACTACACAGACAATCAAATTTCGTCATATAAAATGAGGGTTTGCTTCTAGGGAAAAAAAACCTATATTAACATAACTTCTAACATCAGATTATCTGCCTAATGCACTACCCATATTGACTACGAAATTTCAATATTTCGCAAGGCAATTTTACAACTACTTTTAGCTTCAAGGGCGTTACCCACAAACCCATGCCAGACCACTAGCCCTGGATAGCCCACTTGTGGGATGGTCCCCCTGAACCTCCCACAACACCGTACCATGCCTAGAGAAAATGTACAATCCTCCATAATTATACATCTGACTAAAACAAGACCTTTGAATCAAAAAAACTCCACACCCAACATATCCCCTAAATAATATATCACCCAATTTTAATTTCAAATATTAAAAAAAAACAATTTAAATATTTCAAAATTTATTTTATATAATTCGAAACACCCCAAAAATCAGTTTACCTCTTTTAATTATTTTTAACTCTAATTTATTTGTATATTAAAAGATAATTTAAATAATGGTGAAATATATAATCCTATCAGTTTTTATACATAATTTAATTTGTATTATGCAACGGTAATATTTTTTTATTTTTACACAATTTCAAATAAAATTAATTAAAAAATGAAAACGACACTAAAAATATTTACAAATATCTTATATGGCTTCTCCGTAATTTTCCAAGTGCTTTGATTCCAAAACGTAAAATTCAGCATGTATAATATCCTATTCAATTTTCACACTGACAATCACTAAAACAAATTAATAATCCTTCTTTCACACTAACAAATCAATAGAACCAATTAATCATCCCAACACTATTACATCATAAAGTTGTAGAAATTAGTTAGAGTGTGTGGTAAGAAAAAATTATATTGATGTTTTAAACCAAGTATCATAAAGAGATTTATGGAAGAATCCTAATTTTATATTTATCTAATTAATATAAATAAATAATTAATAATAATCAAACTATAAATCTTAAATTATAAGTTTAACATTTTGTAAATTAATTAATTAAATTAATTAATAATTTAATTAAAATTACTTTATAATATAATTAATTAAGAATAAATAATAATAAGTTTGATTTAATGTATAAATAATAATATTTTAAAAACTAATTTACAATATTACATTATTATCATTAAAATAAAAATAAATATGAAGTAATGTAATAATTAGTTTTTAAATGATTGTAATAAAAATTTAAATTAAATTCGATTTTAATGAAATAATAATTAGATTCTAAGTAAAGTTTGATTTAATTTAATTTTTGTAAATTAGATTTGAAATTAATGTAATTATAATTAAATAAAAATAATAATAGTAATATAGCTTATTGAAAATGAATAATAATAAGTTTGTTTAATAATGATTCATAATAGGGAGTCAGAAATGGCGATGGCGAGAGCGGCTAGGGTTTGGGCTCACGGGTAGCGCCTAATAGACCTGTAAACCTTGGAAGCAGGAGCGGTTGGAGTTTGGGCTCGCAAGTAATGCCTGCCATATCTCCATCTCCACCAACTACAATAGGGAAGAGGCAAAACGACAACGGAGCATGCTGACAAAGGAATGAGTGGTATGGCAGGGGAAAGATCCCCTCCTACCGAAGTGTCGTCGCAGGTGAAACGAGCATTCAGGCAGGGAAAACTTTAAGAACCACCCTAAATTTATATGTATAATAAATGGGTGAATCCCCATCATTGATACATATGAAAAATGGGAGGCGATTTTATCAATAATATAATATCTATATATAATTTTTTTGGCAAATCTCTCACCAAATTATATTATCTTGTAAATTCATGGTGAATCTTTCATTGAATTATAAAATCTTGTAAGACCTTGGAAAATCTTTCACTGAATAATAAAACATTGTGAAGTCCTGGCGAATGTTTTGTTAAAGTATGAAACCATATATGATAATATGAAAACATATTCATTACACTGTAATATACTAACATACATGTTTGGGAAAAAGAAACATAATTTTCTCTTTCTACAAACAATGTTGCAAGTTTTAGTGGCCATGTTTGTCATGGTTCTTACTGTACACTCTTTCATATTGTTCTATTAGTTTTGATAATATTCCACAACAAAGTTCTTGTAGGTGTTGAACTTGATCACCAATTCTATCAAGGTAGGAGAGATTAATCTTTTCTCTACCACTTTTGTCAAGCTATCAAATTTCTTTTTTATTCCATAAACTCCAACTGCAAGATAAAAAAACACATCAAATTTGTTTACCCCAACACGCCAACAAGTAGCAAGCCCCAACTATATAATATAAGAAAGCAGTACGTATCCCAAATCCCTGAAGGGGATCTAATGGAAGGGAGTGACCGTTGTCACAATTGGAAATATTCAATTAAATAATAATATTGAATTATGTCTCTCCCAATCTAAATTGCTTATTAGCATAATTCACTACCTTCATAGGTCTTGCATTTTTTAATAGCGTTGTAACATGTGGATTAATTTCCTTTTTGGTGCACAATATCCACCTTTTAGGACAATATGGTGTAGTGGCCTAACCCCTACAGATCATTACGACAAACTAAGAATAACAGAGAAGATGAAAGGTTGTACAAACCAACATATTTTTCAAACAACTAATCCAACATCAGTACCTTAACTTTTTCATAAAGATATCATATTGAGAACGTTTGAAAATTGGTGGGAAATCTGGGTAGCAACTATCTCTCTCTTGTGAGGGTGATGCAGAAAGAGTGATAAGATTTCCTATTTTGAATTTGTTTTTGTTAAATCAGAAAAACCAATATTAATGGAGATGTTGATATTTTTTACTAAATTTTGTGAAGTGACTAAATGTAGCTTTAGCCATTCACCTTAAGATGTTTTTTACAATATAATTTCCTAAGTCTATTTACTATATTGATTATCATAAAAACCAACCTATATCCATCTTAACTCCACATCTACCACTCTTAGAGTTATGAAATGTATTTATCCCTCTCAACACTTGGTAGACCCAGAATTAAGATGGATCTAGGCTGATAGAATTTCCCCTTGAAATAGTATTAGTGAGCACTAGTATTGCAGCAATAATGTTGCAACTCCTGGGCTTCCTACTTTACTTTTATCAACCCAATAGTTCGTAACAAACTTGGAAGCGACAATGTTGTATGTACAAATAGTTCTTACTGCAGGCTGTCACTTGGTCAGCTAACGCAAGATCACTAGGAGCTCAAGCCAACTTCTATGGATTCTAGAAGATGCTCTATATGTGATGGAAGAAAGGAAAGATTACTCTACAGAAGCTACTCTACTTGTAGAAAGAGAAAAAAGACTAGAATGTAAAGTAAAACTAGCAAACTCTACTTAACCAACCAATCCTACTTTTGCAGAAAGAGAGATGAAAAACCATGAAATGAATGCCATTACATACTCAAGAAGTAAACAACATCTACTCAAGATATTTCTAGAAGTAAATGAGTGAAAAACATCTTTTAGGATTTTTATGTATGTTTATGTACAATTTTCATGCATGTAATTTTGTTTATTTGTGAATGTGGTAGAAATTAGGTGGCGATGGAGGGCGACCTAAGAGTTTGTAGAGGTGTAGGAAGGTGTGGATGGGTCCTAGGAGGTCTCAGGTGGCTTTCTAGAGGCTTTTCCTGTAATCGGACTTCAAAACGACACCTACAGGAAAATCTACAGGGGGCTGCAGGGGATCTACAGGAGGTCTATAGGAGGATGCCAAGAATAGTTTTGGAGGTTTTGCAGGTGGGAAAGTGGGTGGAAAGGGTAGATGAAGGCTAGGGTGATGTGTTAAGGTGTCTAGGGTTCATCAATAAGGATAAGGAAAGAGAAATATGGTTGGACTTGTTCAAGGAAAGAGGGGAAAGTTTATGAGCAAATTGCAGAAAACTAAGGCAGATTTCTGAGGGACTTTGGGTGACCTGTGGAACATAGATCAAAGAGAAATGGTGATGGATGATTGGCTGACTTATTGTGAGAAGGGATTTGCTGCAAGAGAACTGAAATTCAAATAGTGAGATGAAGCAAGCAAGGAAACTAGCTATATCAAAAATAGAACTTTGCATCAAGCTAATCTAAACTCTGATCTAG
The DNA here is from genome assembly GCA_000404065.3 of Pinus taeda. Classification (NCBI taxonomy): domain Eukaryota; kingdom Viridiplantae; phylum Streptophyta; class Pinopsida; order Pinales; family Pinaceae; genus Pinus; species Pinus taeda. The sequence continues at coordinate 37,374 of APFE030930452.1, forward strand.
GAAAGTAAATTCTGAAAATGCTACATGGAAAGAAACCATGGAAGGAAATTTATTGCAAAGACAGAAATGAGCATGGTGAAATGGATCTACAGCAAAGCATTAACCTTCTAACAAACTGCAACACTAGAAATCCTATGGAAAAAGCAAATCTATGTTTTGTGGCAGTAAGAGGGTCGTGGCGTCAGTTCACGGTCCCAAAGGGAGGAAAGGAGGCGAAGGCTCTATTGATGGTTATTTTGTATCTTTTTCCTATCACTGTTCAACCTGATACAATAAACTGGAATAGAAATAACCTTCTAAATCACTAAAAGCAACCTATTCTTAACCAAGAAAGAAATTTATCTAATAGCAACTAATTCATAAACTGAAACAAAGCATATAAATACAAACAAGAGGTGCTTGGCTGCTTGTATTGGGCCCTAACCCAAGAGCCTCAGCCCTCTGAAGTAACTCAGTACTAGCTCAAAAACAATCTCATCTTCATTATTAAAATAATAATAGGATTACATGAAACTGTTAACAAAAGTGAGCTTGAAGTTAAGCAGAGCAAAGCTGCAACAAAAATTCAAAAATTTGACTAACTTCCAATAACCTAATGAGGCCCTAGGCCTCTCTACTTATACAACTGAAGCTCCCAACAACTTCCTTAAAATCAGGGAGGCTCGGCTCCCAAGACTTGAGATAAAGAGAAGTTATTCTCCACTTGCTCGTCTACCTCTCTAGTACATTGATGTGGCTGCGTGTGCTCCGAGCTTCTTGAAGGAGAATTCCAAGTAGGGAGTCATAAATGAGGGGAAAACCCTCCTATAAATCCTCCCCCTAGTCTTCTTCGAATATTTGCTACCAAATGTCCATTAAATCTTTGACTTTGTCTCCAAAATTCAACAAAAATCTGCATTAAACACACATTAGACTCCATGGCATAAAAACCAACCCAACTTACTCTAGAAGCATAAATATAATAAAAAACATGCAATAAGCTAAGAGAATGGTGGATTAAGCTATGTTAGGAGGCAAAATGATCCCATATAATTACCCATTTATGGGGCTCATGATCACCCCCTACTGAATGTGTTGCTCATCCTCTAAGAAACTAGTCCATCTCCTCATCTTTGATGGCCCTGATGACCTCCCTGACATTCCATGCTTCTGCTGTGATATCCTCTTCTTTGTCATGGAATCCTACGTTTGTGTCTACCTCTTCCCACTAATGTTTCTCCTCTTCCTCTTTTTTGCCTTCTAGCAAGCCTAGTAGTAGTGGGGGACTCAATTTGAGGCCAATCCAATTGACCTTCAAACTCTGCATCGAGCACTTGTACATTGGCACTCTCCTTAGTTTTTCTTTCATCCTTGTTGGGGAGTGATACTCCCTGATCTGCAAACTATTCCACCTCCTCATACAAGCATGTACACAATCATCCCCAAGTAATCTTTCCACATCCTTAAAATGGGCAATGGCCCGTGCTTGGTCACTTGTATATTTAGGGGCAATTTGAGGACTATTTGCAAGTAGTTGGTGTGTGTTGATGAGAGCCATGGGATTTGATGGCTCATCTATGACCATTAATGGCTCATCCTGCTCCTTTATCATCAACCTTTTTACTTCTGCTACCCTTAACTCTTCATGGTTCATCTAGGAAGCCATGGCCATTAGTTGTAGGTCCCCTAGCCTAGCATTGGGGTCCCACACATTCATGTCTATGAGGGCCATATTATGCAGGTAAACTTCTACCATTTTTTCCTTATCTTCTGTTGTGCTTTGGTCACAAAGGTCCAAAAACTGTCTGTAATCTTAAAAAGGCATTGTTCCTCTTTGTGCCAAAGTCTTTATCTGAAACTGCAACCATTGATCCTTGAGGTATAATCCATAAGATTTTTCTGGTGTTCTACATTGCAGTGCCTCCATGGATAAGCTAGCCATGCATGCCAACTGGGTCTCTTTCTCCTTTAGTTGCCCCCTTAGCCATTCATTTTCAGTTTGGAGTTGGTTTCTTGAAATTGCCTCCCTATCTCTGACAACACTTAGTTCTCTGCCCATTTCTCTAAGTTTGGCTTCCATGAGGCCAATACCTTCAACTCCCTTGGATTTTTCTATTTGCATCCACCTATGGATCCTTATTCTTTCTTTTTCCAACTCAAAGAATAGTGGGATTGCAAATTTCTGTGGAATGATTCTCCCCCGTTCAAGAAGATTGTAGTAAGAGCGAATATCAAGCTGGGGGTCAGATTCTTGTGCCTTTGTTGCTTCCTTCTTCCCCTTTGGCTATTCTTCCACCCTTTTCTCTAGTTTTTTAGTCTCCTGTAGCTTTGTCAGGGTCTCCTGTAGAATAGTCTGTGCCTCCTGTAGAGCGGTTTTTGAGTCTTGTAGTTGCACTCTTTCCTTTCAGGTGGAAGATCTAGGACTTCCTCTTTCATATGTGACGGGGGTTTTAGAGGGAGATTCTTCCCCTTTGACAATGGGTGAATCTTCAATTATAATGGGCACTATTGAAGATGGTTGTGGTTTTCCTGATTTTATCCTTGTTCTCTTCCGAGCCCTGAAATACATTGATGTCTACTTCTTCCTCTTTTGTTTTGGTTTAATTGGGGTGCTGAGGCTAGTGAGAGTAGTTGCTTCCTCTCTTTCTAGGGTCTCAAGAGACACCTCTGTCTTTTCTATCCCTTTCTCTCCTCCTTTTGTCTTTTTCTCTGTCTCTGTTGGTTTTATTTTATTTTATTCTGTTTTGGTTTCTTCCTTCTCTGCTTTGGTTTCCTCCTTCTCCCCTTCTTGTTGCTCTTCCTCCTCATTATTAAAAGGACTAAGATCATATGTGAGGGCCTTTATATCATCTTCTTTTGTCATATTTCTAAAGATTTCCCATGCTATGGGGATTGTGAAGGTATAGAGGGCTTCTTCCACTAACAGTTTAATTAACCCATGGTGAGCCAACTGATTTGGACCTCCTACCTTCAACTTAATGCTGGAATCTATGAGGGACTGTAAGAGAAAATATGGGATGCTAAGTTTCTGAGGTGTTGGAGTGTCCATGCCATATATCAGCTCATGAAGAAGTCTAAAATGGTAGCCATATACTATGCTATACCTCCCTTCACAGGAAATATATTTGATAATTTGGTAACTGACCTCATCCCAAGGGTAAGGTATGCTTGTTCTTCCAATGCCATTTTTGTCTTCTACACGATGTTCATTTGGTTGGAAGAAGGTTTTCTTGGCAACTTGTCCAATTGGCTTTTCATATTTTCTCCAAGGTAATCCAAGAGGAAGGCTGGTAACCCTACTGATAAATTCTAGGGTGACTTCCATGGAGAGACCTCTGAAAGTAACAGTGGCATGGGTCTTTGAGCGAGGTACTAAAGAAAGGGAAAACTCTTGAGCCACTTCTTCATCAAACCCTTGGAATTTTTCAAAAAATGCCATTCAATTTGCTCTGGTGAAAATGGCTACTACCTCAGGATGTTCATGGAGCCTGGTTAAATTGGTGGGCTCCTTCCTCATGAATCCCCCTGTCATTGTGTTGATACCCCTTTTGAACACCCAAGGTAGAGATGGAGACAAGAATTTTGCAGAAATAGGAAAACAGAGAAAAACTGTGTTTTTTTTAAGAAAACAGGCAGAATTCTTTTATGGAATTCCTCTTCTTCTACAGGCTCAATCACTCCTTAAAATTGTATCATTCCTTGCACATAATAATAATCAAGGTGGGTATGTACAGAACCTACCTCTTCAAGCCAGAATTCAAGCAAAAACCTCGTGTTTTCTTCTTAAATACTGCTTACTGCCCCTCCTATAGAACCTGTTACTGCTCTTGTAGAAGGCCGATAGCAGGAGGATAGATGAAAACGATGGAGAACGATGGTTTCTAGGCTATGGTGGTGACAGAGAGCTTGCTGCAGCTAAGTGGACGAGGATGAAATGAAAGAAAAGGTGGTGAAGCAATTTCAAGGAGGAATACTTATTTCTTCTTTTAGATATTTCCGGTGATGGGGTGAGCTAGCAAAAATGTACGTTGCCATATTTGGACCATTGGTCCCCACTGCCTTGTAATCATGAGTACTTGTGACTCTTTCCCGCCATCAATTCCCATCATTGCATCAGAGTTTGTATACCCTCCCTTGTTAGAGTTCTGAGGTACTTCAAGTCTTTAAAATTTTTCATGTTTTAAATTTCATTTCAAGCTTATTTTTATTTCAATGTTTCATAATAATTTAAATTTAAAAGCTTGAACTTTCAGGATGGTTGATGGTGACAAACTCGCTATGGGTTACGTTGATGAGGCAATGGATCTCACAAAGGAGGCCATCAAAAGAAGATATGGGGATGAGGAGGCAAAGTATGTGCCTCTTTGGGACATTATTGATGCACATTGGGATAGGAAATTGCATTTCCCCTTACATGCTTCTAGGTACTTCCTAAACCCATAATATTTTTATCATAAGAGCAAATTTAATGAGGATGGGGAGGTTCACAGAGGACTTATGACATGCATGGAAAGGTGCTTCCTTGATCCAGAATTTCAAAATAATGTCTTTTCCCAACTATAGGATTATAAAGCATCACCGAAATTATTTTCCTATACTAGTTTTATACGAGAAAGGTCTAAGGTGTTTCCAGGTACCCTTTGAAGCTTGAAGGCTTTATCAGTTCATTAAATTTGTTTAAACTTTATTTTGTACGTTAAATGTTTTATTAATTTTTTTTTCGTTTTAAGTTTTTACTATTTAGTATTTTTTACGTCTACTCAAGAACCCTTTCCACTTGCTAGGTCTTTGGTGGCAAGATTTTTGTAGTGATACGCCAGATTTGAAGACATTTTCCATTCAAATATTAAACCAAGCATGCAGTGCTTTAGGTTTTGAGTGCAACTGGAGCATGTTAGAGAAAATACATTCTAAGAAGTGAAACCGATTGACACAAAAGCGCTTAAATTACCTTGTATTTTTCCATTACAATCTACAACTTTGCAACAAGAAAACTAGGTGAGAGCTTGAATTTGAAGGATTCATAATCTGATTTGGTTAAAGTTTTAACTTTAAAGTTCAAATTCAAACTTAAATTCACATTTCAATGTCTCAAGATAATGATAGGTTTGGATCATTCACCAATAGACCTTGAAGAGATAGATTTACAAACTACAAATGCAGCAGATTGGGTCCAATTAGAGGAGGCTCCTCTTTTAAGCCTACATGACTTGACGAACTTTGAGAGTCAAGAAAGCGGAGGAGTGGGAGGAATCACTTCTAGTTCTCACTGTTAAGAGTCTTAGGCTCTTAGTTACTGATTTTTTCTAATTAGTATGCAGTTGTTTGTAAACTTTTAGAAGCAGTTGCTTCCAGTTCTATGTAGCCACTAGTTAGGAGTCATGACTCAGTACTTTGGATCATGTTTGGACTCATAACATATATGTCATGCTTATTAATTCATTATATTTTGGACATTATTGATATTATGAATTGTTTGGACATGGCTTTACTGAATATCAACGAATTTTTTTTTTGTTCTTTTTATTATATGTGTATATTTTTATTTATTGAATTCACTGATTTTTCCCCAGTTTTTTCCCGATTCTTTTCTGATTTTTTCCCCAATCTAATTAAAACTCTTAGCTCTTTTTCCTCACCGATTTATTGTCTATTCCGAGTCTGGTAACATTGGTTACAAGTTTCATTCTTCACTTATGAGTGCTAAGGTGTGATAAGGCCTAGAGAGTGCCAATGCATGCTGAGAAGTGTTAGGGAGTACTAGGACAACACAAGG
>APFE030930454.1:8572-56376 GCA_000404065.3 Pinus taeda
CAAAAGTTCAGCTTCTACCCTCTCCAGCCACTGACCCAATGCCTCAATTTATAGTGCAATGGAGATTAGTTACCAGGTCCTCCTTCAAAGGGATAGAATCCTCCTTCAAAGGGATAGCTCCTCCTGACAAGGGATTAGTTCCTCCTCTTATGGGATGCATGAACCACTTGGAGCGAACAATCCACGTCAGAAATCCTTCTAGAAAACTCTAGAATTAACCCAAAGTGAGTTTTTTAAGATAAAAATTGCGCCTTTTGACTTTCGCAGGGGTACACACCCTTCCCTTTGCATACAGAGCGTATAAGTACGCAGATATCCTGAACAAAAGGTGCGGGCCCGCAGGCAAAAGTGAGAGAAAGTGCGGAACGAGAGTTATATTGCTTTTTTGATGTCTTTCTCTCATTTATAAAGCTTGTTTTGAAGAGCTGAGGTCTGAGACTTGCTTAGGAAGCTGGCATAGGTGGTGATAGACCTATACCGACTGCAAATAATCAAGGTGACGATATTTTTGTGTAACACCTTGCCTCATGTTTCTCAACATTGCCATCAGCTACTTACTTTACCTTGTAAAGCCATCGGGAATGGGACACCTTCCCTTTCCCTTTCCTAGCCTTACTCACTAAGGCTATATTTTCTTCATCATCTTGCTTTGATGAAGATCCATCTCTGGTGCTTCTCCTTATCTCCTCCTGCATCAGATCTGACCAAAGTCATTCCCAATCTGGCAGTTTCTCTCTTCCATTTACTGAGTCTTGGTAGCTATTCCAGCTCTAAGGAAGATCGAGGAGAGCAAGACTCAGCATTTCATCATTGGTTTTCATGATCCCTACACTTCCAAGCTCATCCCTGCAGGTGGTGAGCTTGTTCAGACATGTAGAGATCATGTTGCCCTTTTCACACTTGATTTTCTGAAGCTTGTCCTTCAGTGCCCACTTCCTCTGAACGTCGTTGTTCTGATATCGATCCTTCAATGTTTTCCACATTGAAAATAGTGTCTCCTTCCCATGGAGACTCGAGACTATGTGTTCTCGAACTTCCCTCCAGAAGAATCCTCCTCGCTCTAGCCACACATTTCTTCCATTCCGCTAATTTTTGGGCATTTGCAGCTATTGGCTTGGGAACTTCTTGATCAATGAAGTCCTTCGAACCATTGTCCTCTAATACCACTGCCATGCAATCCTTCCAGGCTATATAATTCAAGCTTCCATCAAGGGCATACTCGAGTCTCAAACCATTGAACGCCATTGGTGAAATTTGAGATGTGATAAGAATTCAATTTCTATAATCGAGGACTTCAAACTTCAAACTTCTCCCTTCTTTGTATACTATTCTTCACTTTGATCACCTTTGCTCTGATACCATGCAAAATTTCCCACTGTAGATCACCAAATAATGAAATATTCTAAAGCAAAATACTTGATCTACTTCTACAAAAAAACTTGCGGAAGCTTAATCGATTTTGAGCAAGATTAAATAGAACACATATAATAGAGAATGAGAAATCAATCACACATGAACACAGAAGAATACTCTAGGGAAAGCTTGAGCTAAAAACCCCGATCTCTGTATTATCAGACAAGTGGAAATATGTCTGGATTACACAAAGCTTTAGCTCACCAACTATCCAGCTCTCAGTACCATCCCTCAATGCTGCTCATAGACTGAATAGACACAACATATGCCTTCCTCCAGTCCTCCAAGCCTCCTATTTCCTTGCGCAATTTCTCCTGGGTCCTCTGGCTGCCACCTATGTGAATTGACCTCTCACACAACTCACCAAACTCAGTAGTAACTACAGAATCTCCAAGGAATGAATTCCTTTAGCATGCAAGAGATATCCTCAATGGAATATTCCTACAACTGATAGTACACTGTCCCATCATCTGATCTCAACTGGGTCTCTGACTGAACTGACATGCATGAGTTATTTATGAGAGAATATTTAGTTATCTGAAGTGCAGTAGTTACATGCATGCATGCATTAGCTAAATAAACTTGCAATCAGTTCCACAAATTGTTGGAACTAATCTAACTGGACTTAATTCAGTTAACTGAGCTAACTAATTACAACTCAAAGTACAACTCATCTCGATCACTTTAATTAAGGGATAACTTCCTCAATCAAAGGAAAAAATGTTGCATGCCTTCACATAGACTTCATGTTTGATTTTCTCCAACTAATTAACTCAAGATGAATTAATTAATTATTTTACAAATAACTACTAAGATCAAAATCGAAATTTAATTCTCAATTTTAGTTCAGGACTAACTAAATTGGAATGTATCCCGAAAAGCTATTTATAGCAGTTCTATTTTTAGCACTTCTATATTTAGCATTTCTTATTGCTATTTTCAACAACTTCCTTGAAAGAGGATGGCTTAGTCCCTACAAGCTTGGTCATTAGATCCATGTAGCCAGTGTACCTCTAAGGTGACTTCCTTTTTCTATGCAAATTTGAACGAGCTCACACATTCTCCCTCACATCCTACATAAGTATATCAACTTCTCTAGTTCTTTTTCTTCCTTCTTTGGATAGTTCTGAATGAGTTTATGTCTCCACTCTCTACTCCTCAACATTTGGCTTCTCCACAACTTACTAAGAATCCTCCTTTGGAGCTAAAATCTCCTCTTCCGGTGGGATCTCAAGAGAGCATCACATCACTTTATCCTCAGCAAAATTTACATCCCTTCTCACAACTCTCATTCTGAGGGATGATAAGTACACATTGTAGTTGTGTGGAGTTTCTGTGTAAACCACAAATACTCCCAACTTTGTTGTCAGCTCAAGATTCTTCCTAGAATATTTGGAGACATGGTAGTAAACAGAGGCTCCAAAAATTTTGAAGTGAGACACATTTAACTTTCTCCTCGAGAAATACTCCTCCTACGTAATTATACTAAGAATATATTGAGGACTCTGGTTTTGCAAGTAGATTGTTGTGTTACATGTCTCTTCCCACAAATGCAGTGGTAGGCCTTGGTCATGTAACATGACTCTAATAGCTCCAACAATGCTCCAATTATTTCTCTTAGCTACCCCATTCTGCTGTGGGTTGTGGGGTATTGTTAGCTCTCTTTGAATGCCTTCTTTCACACAAAAACCCTTGAAGTCATTTGAAGCATACTCACCTCCATTGTCGCTCCTAAGAGCCTTCACCTTCTTGCTAGTTTCTTTCTCAACCAATTCCTTGAATTCTAAAACTTGGAGAATGTCTCATCCTTCTTCCGCATGAAGAAGATGCAACACTTCCTTGAGAATTCATCAATAAAAATGAAAAAATATTTGTGTATGGTAGTGGAGGCTATTGAGAAGGGTCTGTTAGTGTCAGTGTCTTCACACTGCCATCAGTGATCAAAACTACTCTCTTTGCATGCATGTTAGGTGTCTCATTTAATCAGATACATTCCATTAGGTCAAGGATCATCTGATGGTAGAGGTTTCATTGCACTTTCCCTCATGTCATATATTCGTTGACTTGTTCAAACATCTTTTCAGTTGTTCATAATCAGTTCCATTTTATTTTTAACCAGTCCTAGGGTTTAGTTTCATTAGGTCTAGGGTTTGTTTTCACTCCTTCCAAAGTTTTCCAAGTGTCGGTCCATGTCACCATTCAGCTGAGTGTACCATCATTCAAAGAGTTTTCATCATCATTTAAGGTTCCAATGGGTCATTTTACACCTTGTTCGTGCTTCAGTTGTACTTGGGTAAGGCTCATTTCCCTCTCCTAGGGTTTTGAAGGTAATTTCTCTTGTATGGTCAAATAATTAACAAAACTTGCATCCTGATGCTCATACACCTTCCCCTATTCTTAATTTACCTTATTAAACACTTCCCATCACTGATATCCCTCAAATTCCTCATTTTCCCACAAACTCTAGTTTCTTGCTACAATTTGACAATTTTCTAGGCTAAGCCTGTGTTTTTCCCTTTTAGACCCCTTCCCCTCACTCAATCTTTGAAATTACACTTTACCCTATTTCCTAACATCCATCCCTATTTCCAAAAATTTTCTTAAGAATTTAGAAGCCGTTATCCCCTTCATTTCACTTCATTTCGACAAATCCCCTGTTCAACACATCGGGATAGGTTTTACTCAAATGATGTTTCTAAGCAAGAAAAAATGAATTTGGAAAAAGTGAGAGAGGTTTTTGTCCATAATAGGCCAAGGAAAAAAATTTCCTTCACTTTTTACATAGGTTTCATGGTTTTAGAGAAATTTCAAACATAAAGTTGCCTCAAGAGGGTTGTTGCACCTCTGGAGTGGCCTTGGGAAAATTAAGATTTCTCCTAGCTTGGTTGGCCAAATGACTTGCTTGATGAGTCAAATGATAAGTAGACACAAATAAGTTTTCAGTTATATATCATGAACTCAATTGGGAGTTTAGGAAGACCTTCAAACATTGACTACAACAGAACTCTGCATTTAGGCAGCCTCATTTTGCACATTTTGACCAGTCTTGGGAGATTTGACTTTTGACAGGGAAAATGACCTCCAAATTGGAAAATTAAAGATGTTCTGGAAAGTAGACTCAATAAGCTTTCCAATGAGGTATCACAAGCCCAATTGTGACACCGATAAGGCCTCCAAAACTTTGTCTTAATGTGGAACTACGCATAGAATCAGTGGCGTTGTGCATAGAAATTTTCAACACAGGAAAACCCAATTGGTGTGCAGCGCCCCTGGCGCTACACTTTTGTTGGGGACACTTTCTTGAAAAAAAGTTTATATTTTTGGAATTAGAATGGAAAGATATGGAAGCTCAGAAATGGCTGAGAATTTTAGACAAGTTCTAGGTCTCCAAAAGGGCAAAAAACACCCAAAAATTGCCCTCTCTGCCACTTTTTTGCCACACAGGAAGCACTCTTGGGAGAATAAATTTTTGGAGGGGAAAATGGACTCAAAATTCAGAAATTCAAGTTGTTCTAGAAATTAGACTCATCAAGCTTTCCAACGAGCTATCCTGCACTTGATTTTGACTCTGGTAAGCCTTCCAAAATTGGCCTAGAAAAAGCTTTGCGCATAGGATCAGTGGCGTTGCGTAAGGGATGAATTTTGCCAGTTTGGTTCAAAAATCCAAATTTCGCCTAGTTTTTCTACAAGTTGACTTTTCTTCTCATCTTGGATGAATTTATGATTGTAAATAATGCTATGCTGTGTAAATTTAATTGCAAAATGACCTTAGAGGGTAGATTCATCATTTTGAAGTAGTTTGGGGGTGAATGAATCAATTTCCATGGTTTTAGAGGCAAGCTGTTCCATTGCCTATATTCATGTTCCTAGTTCATATGGTTGAAACAGCCCCTTATTTCTTGGATTTGACCCCTGATGGCTAGCATAGGTGGTTCTCATGTCTATATTATGTATTTTCTTCCTCATTTGTAAAGGTTGGACTCTTTTGGATGCTTTGAGCTTCATTGTAAATCACTTCTGTAGTTTGGCAAGGAAATGAACCAAGGTTTTGCAACATTTTGTGGGATTCTTGTGGCAATGTGTCTTGGCATTTTTTCTTCCTTTATTATTTAGTTTCTCTTATGTGTATATGTGCCAACATCTATTTCTTTCTTCATAACTAAATGAATCAAGTTAAATAGGTGGAATCCATTGATATTCAGTGCTCTGCCTTGAGGATACATTTAGTTTTTAATGTTTTTTGTTGTTTGAGGAAGACTCATGAACTTTGCATGCCCTCCCCAACTCCTCACTGGTCTTATACTTACCATCACACTCAATTCAAAGTGCCAAAACACCTACGTACCTCGCCCCATAGAACATCCTGCAAATCTGAGTTGATTTCCCGGATCCAAAGCTGCCTTCTTCATTTGATCCAACAACCAACTATCAAAATCAATCAAAATCCTCTGACCTAATATACCTAGCCTAAAATCAGCATTTCATTTTAGTTATCTCAAGCCCTAGTTGCCAATATTCTAAGTGAGATTGACAAGGAGAGAGCCCTCTCCCGACCTGGTAGGCCTAGCTACCAGGTTAAGTGTAGTTTGATGTTACCCTAGACCTGCCTTCCTTCAGCCTGAGGTCGATCTAGGCACTAACAGGGTCCACAGACAACAAAATGGGCTCTTTCTAGGATTGCATGTGCTTTGTTGTCCCAATCATGGAATATGGATTTTACATACTTTCTTAAGGTACAACCTTTGTAGTCAACGTGCTTCTCATGTGATCCTTTGGGGAGGATAGTGGTTATTTCCTACATAATATTTAATGCACCATGACGCAAATGGCCCAATCTCATGCATAAAAGTTCACCGACATCACGAATCTGCACTTTCTCTGCCTTATTGCTTAATGCAACACAATCTTCCACTTCTAGCTTATACATGTTCTTCACACAAAATCCGATCTGCTTCACCTATCTAGTGGTTATGTGTCTCGATAATGCTTTACCTTTGCTAATGATCACATCATAACCACTGTTAGTGTGAAAATTCATGGAAGGTGTACCAAAAAACACTTCAATTAAGTCATTAGGTGACAAGTGACCCTAACAACAAGTTGATGGTTGTTGTCGACTTAGATCTGAAACACAAATAGAAAACCTGCAGTAAAAGAAAATAAGATATAACCCAAAACATAAAGCAACAATACAAAGTATCCAGTATAATACCCCAATTGGAAAGATTATTTTAAATGAATAAATCTTTTATTGATAACACCTAGTGAAGGAGATCTATAGATTGGTCTATAAGTCCCCCTCCATGGGATGGGTCCTTTGATATCCTTGATGCTTCAAAAAATTGATCTTCTCTCTCAATGTGAAAAACCCAAACAAAAGTGAAGAAGTCAAAATGGGAGCTCAAGAAAAATGACGATAATGTTGACAATGATAATGATCAGGGTGAAGTATGAATGAAAAACCCTCCTTTATATAACAAAGTATGGAGTTAATCTCAAAAATGGAGAATAATAAAATATTATTAACCAAATCCAGATCTAGCTACTTGGAATACTCTATTATATTTATTGGAGAGAGAAAATGAATTTAAAATGGTTAAATACCTTTATTTAGAAATAATTAACAAATAAAATGATTTCATTAATTATTTCACGAGAAGAGGAAAGGTGTGAATCAAAATATTATTAATAACGATTTAATATTATTCTAATAACATAAATAAGGAAATTCAAATAAATAATTACTTATTTAAATATTCCTAAGGGATTTAGCCAAATGTGACAAGGAATAATTAGTAAATAATGATTTAATAATCATTCCTAGAGAAAGATAAATAAACAATTATTTATTTAATTATTCTCATGGGTTTTCTTATTTAAATAAGAAAATAATTTAATTTAAGTGGTTTATTAAATTATTTTCCATAATGAAAGTGATTTTACTATGGTAAAATTAAATCTACATGGTGTATTTTGATCCACCTAGTTACAAATGGCTAGACAACCATTTTTTGGTGATAACAAATTACCCCCACATGTATGAGTGTTAGGAGAAAATTGTATGATCAAAATACGTTGTAAATGACACTTCCACGAGACATGGAAAGGGGAGTCAGAGAGAGAGAGAGAGAGAGAGATCTTAAGCAAGTCAAGGATGGACAAATAATGGAGGGGGTGAGACCTACAATAATGATAGAAGTCTCCTTTTATGTGGTAGTACATGATCTCAAATGAGACGGGGGAGACATACCCATACCCACTGAGATAACTACGTACCAAGAATAATGGTGAGCCCAACAATGTGGGACTAAGCGATAAAGTACATGATACATGATACACTGGAATCAATGGGCCAAAAATAATACAATGGATCCCATATATATAATGCACCTGGAAAAACACAGGCCAAGGCTGAATACAATAGCATCTGAGAACATGAGATATAATTTCCCTCAAACTAACTAGGGTGGGATCACAACCAAGGAAGCCTTGTTGAATAGGAAAGGGCTCTAAAAATCTGAATGGATCATCTGGAGGAGACATGCATGTTGTGGGCACTGCAAGTGGTGGAAACCAAATTGATCAAATCTGCAGAACTACATCAAAGGTTGGCTCAACATTTGTGGTCATCTAGGCATGTGGGGGGCTACCTAAAGGGAAAACCCCTCATGATGTCTGAAAAATCTCACATGCACTTGGGAATCACTGGGACAATCGTTTGGATCACCAAACCGTCAAGTGTACGAATCTCAGTCGTGTGATAAGGAGCTGATGTTGAGCACGTGAAAAACAACCAAGTCAAAAGGAAATAATGAGTCCCTTTGCCTATTCTCAGACACTGAACAAAGATCTATGCTAGAATCAAGGTACACCGCCCTCTAGACTACTCTTATGGAATAAATGTGCTGAGGTCGATAAAAGAGATCCTGCTAGAGTTGACGCAATGAGGAATCCTCAACAAAGGAATGAGGGAACATAGTTGAGTGACTGATGGACTGATACAATAGATGATGATGGAAGGAAAAAAGATGGATGGTGGACTAGCAACTTCCCTTGTCAGAGCATAATAAAAGTGGTTGACCTGGTAGTGATTGACTTGATTTCAGAGGGGATGGGTGATGACTCAAATGGGGGTTTGAAAAAGATGGAGCAGAAGGACTGGAGGAAAAATATGAATAAAATGGAAGAAATGTGACATGACAATGAATGAAACACTAGAATGAGACACAATGGGGACTCAAAACAGAATCCATAAGTACAAGGGTGACACATCTCGGATGCTCTGAACAAGGGTGACACATCTCGGATGCTCTAAACAAGGGTGACACATCTCGGATGCTCTAAATAAGGGTGACACATCTCGGATGCTCTAAACAAGGGTGACTTGATGATGCCGCCACGTGGGAGAGGGCTAGTGGGGACCATGAAAGCATGATTTACTAATGGTTACTCAGGACGAAAATCGACACGTGAGTCAACCAATGCAAAGGTAAAGTGGTACCATAGTATGGATGGCTTAGATGAAGAGATTATGTTTTAAGAGGAAGAAAAGTGATACCTCATGGAAAAAATGGATTCTGGGTGAAGTGTCAAATTACCCAAAACAAAGAGTGACCCATTATAGAACTCGGTGAGATATGTCCAACGGTGTTGATGGTTCATCAAAGGGCATTTTGCCTCCAAATCCAATTAATTTTCATTGTGAGCCATGGAGAAATTGGAGAGGAGGAGAAGGCCCTAAATCTTGTGGAGATCGTAGTAGACAAACAGACTATCAGAATTAGGATCTACGACTTTCAAGTATTTGACCTTATGTGTCTAAAAATGGCCTTAATGCTTCTTGGAAGTATGGTTCCTGGTGAAGAATCAAGGTAATAGAGGAATATAGGTGTTATCACCAAAATAGGACCCTAATAGGCTGTTGATTAGACTATCTCAGTGTAACTATTTCAAACCAATCTTTTAGCTAAGGCTTAGCCTTCTCAACCTAAGAGGGCTCTCTTAAAGGGTTAATGATATTGATTAAAGATATGGATAGATGGCTAACTCTATGGTTTGTGATTTTATATGTTTATAGGTTGAAAGAAGGAGACTTGCTACCATTGGGCTATGGATTCAGTGACTGAGATAAGGATAAAAAATAGCTCTTCTTATAAAACTGAGGCTTGTATATACTTCAATGAAAGAGTGACACATATAGGAAAGTCTCAATGACTTGAAGTTCATAGGAGTCAGAGCATGTGGGCATGAATTTTGAGTAATGATACATCAAGGTATTCAAAAGGAAAGAATTTAAAGTTATTGATCAAAGTTTAATACCTAAATTAAGTCAAAGCATGAGTAATAATGAATTCTTAATAATAAGTATTAAAACAATGAATAAAAACATCCAAAAATAGGACCCAAGAACTCAATTCATCATAGTTTAACACTTAAAGGAAGTCAAAGAATGTTCCTCCATGAATTCTGAGTAATAAGCATTAAGAATATGGAAGTAAAACAAATCAACGATAAAAGATAAAGCTCATTGAAGTACACTAAGAATCTCAGCTTCAGAAAAGTCCAATTGCTTCTATATATATCAGTCCCTGCACAACATTTACAAAAGTAGTCTTTTTCTATAACATTTTCCAACCCTCACTCATTTCATATCTGGCTTCATATATATCTTTTACAATAAGGATTCCATAATCCTTCATCAAGAGAATTCGAATTTCTATGATTGACACCTATTCTAACCATAAAACATACTCTTAAATACAAGTGACAACTAACTGACTGTCTTAGAGTCCTAATACAATTAGGAGTACAACTCCTTATTATGATAACAACAACCTAATCTAGGAATTAAATTCAATTATTTATAGCTTCTCCTCCTTAACTTCGACCTTGGTGATGCCCATAACCCTCCAGCTGGCCTCCAATAACTTCTCCTTCATCTATCTTGAAATTAGGAAATTGTCCCCTGCTTTGTTCTGGCTGAACAATAGGTGTTGGGACAGAGCTTTTATCTCCTCATCAAAAATGTATTTTGCAAAACTTAAAGAGGCTTTTGTATACCATTCGGTGCTAAATAAATACCCCTCTTGGTTTTTTGCAATACCTTTCCTACTACCCAAAAAATTTCTTTGAATATCAGGTGTAAACTGGAAAATTTTGATTTTTGAAAAACTGCTCCTACAACAATTTCGTAGCGCAAGTTGAGTCATCAACTTCTCCCAGCTCGTAATGAATTTGAAGAAAATGAAAGATTTTTTTTATTTGAGTATGTTATAAATAAAAACCTCTTTCACTTTCAAAGATGAGTTTTAAATTGCTCAAGAATCCCCTTGGAAGTTGACTACTAAAAACAAGGAGACAGAGTTCCTCCTTTTTATAGTTTCATCCTTATGTTTGTCTTCGGATCCTTCTGCTGACCAAACTAGCCCCTTTAATCTTATAACACATGTTGAATTAGTCATAAAAACCTACTCTTACACTTGTGCCAAAACTAAACTCCTTGAAGTTGCTTGAATAAAGTCAAACTAGATACGCTACGAAATAACTTTTATTTTTGTAGCGCAAGGCTTAATTCTTGCATATATCCTTCATTCCTTGAGTTTTTCTTTACTTAGGATTTAAACCTCTTCAAATGATTTCCTTGAATTTCTGCAGCAGCATCCTTCTCCAAAAATAGCCCCTTCATTCCTTTGAAGATTAACCAAAAATAAAAAAAAATTGCACCTATAGCAGTTTCGTAGCGCGCTACGAAACTACTGTACATGTTGAGTCATCAACTTCTCCCAAATCATAATGAATTTGAAGAAACTGAAAGATTTTTTTGTAGATAGGTATGTTAGGAAGAAAAACCTCTTTCATTTTTCCAAAATATGCTTTCAGTTGCTCATGAAACCCCTTGGAAGTTGACTACTTAAAGCAATTTTTCTGCTGAAAAAGGCTACTTCAGTGATTTTGTAGCGCAAAATAGGCTTTTTACACTGTCTATGCTACGAAAACATGGATACGTAGCTAATTTCAAAATTTCTTCAAAATGACTTGAGATATGACTTCTAAGACATGGAATAAGGTTGTCAAACTTTGTTTGGAAATGAAATATGACATTAAAGATTTCTAACCCTATGACCTAACCCTTTAAGCATGAAATGACCTATAGACCCTTTAACACCATGACTAGAAGAAGGGTTGGAAATGAGAATGACACTATTGAGACTCTAATCCTATCACTTATCCCTTTAATCATGCGATGACTCAAAACTTATTATAAGACCATGACTAGAGACATGGAAAACTTTCCAAAGTTTAAATTTTTTTTTAGGGTGATAACAACAGGAATGAAGTACTAGAGAAGGTCTAGAATTATCCCTACCCGCCAAGTCAAACATGGGGGACCAGGTGGTAATTTTGGCCTTAAGCAGAGTAAAAAGGTTGAATATATGGTATCAAGCATCTATAATATGTGATGTGTATATGGCTTGCCAGAGAGGCCAGTAGGATAAACTATCCAAGCATTGAGAGGATAAGCGACAATACCTAAATCATTGTGGTCTAGGCCAAGACTTATGTTGATCAAGTGAGAATGTGGCTAAGGGGGGAACCATCATACCCTTAAGCATGGGATACTGCCCCTTAGAATATGTGATGGAGGGGACTGATCTAGTATGCAAAGGTGGAATGATGCCCCCTAGCAGGAGGATTTTTTGGAGCGCCATTGTGTTCCAAGTTCTCGAATAAGGGATTCAAGAATCTCAGTACAAATGGCATGAGATCCTCTAAAGGATGATGAGGAGATGGAGGGGCATCTGCGTCCCCCATTTTGTATGGATAAATGGAGCACACTATGGGAATACCAGATGTATTTAGAGTAGTGGACTCCAACCATATTTTGATGATGTGGTTCAACATTTGTTTGTGGTTGTATTCTTATGGGAAGAATGGATAGAAACAGTTAGAGAAAGGAAATGGTGGATTACCAATCTCATTGGGCACTACATATATGAATCAATGGATTGAATTTTTGGGTTCACATACATGGTGTTACTATACTTGTTTTAGTTTTTAGAGATAACCTCCAGATTGAAAAGAGACGAGTGTTTGAGACATTTGAATTGGATGAATCTATGATTTTCCAATGGAGAGTTTAGAGCACCTCAAATAATTTCAGTTACCATTTGAATTCAGTTGGTTCAAACAACTTCGGGAATGGAAATTTCATGAGTTCATGATACATAAGATATACATAGTGATATAAGGTGTCAATCAATGGGGGCCGATATCATTCAAGTACTTCAAGCTCATTTGAATTAAAAGAGGTGCGACAACATAAGGAATAAGAGAAGAAACCCATCATGCAGAGCTTGAGCTATCAAGAATTCTACACTTATCTAGATTCAGAATGAAATGATAGTCTAGAAAAAAAAGTGAATGCGAAGACTCATGGAGCGCGTTTAAATATTATATTTCCAAGAATTCATACAGGCATTTTCCATCAACATTTTGATTTAAATGAATCTATATTAGAAAGGAAACATATCTAGCAACTAATTGACATGAAGTCTTGAGAATAACATGAACATTTATGAAATTACAAAGAGATAAGACATACTGGAATCCCAAAGCGTAGGAATCACCATTGATTTTGCATTAATATCCTGAGTAGTCATAGATATCAAAGAACCAAATCTTTTGCTAAAATAATAGGGATTTTCTTTCTAAAAAATGTGAACCCTCCTTAAGTATTTTTTCCCTCCTTTTATAAGGAGAGTGAGTGCTTGAAAACAATTACAAAATATCTTAACTGGAGCTCCAGTTGACCTCTGGACTAGATGTCTCGACGTGTAAGGCTCTGTCGCCCCAAATCATTACAAAAAAAATGCTTTTATTTAAAATAGAATGATGCAGGAGCATTCAGCTCAACATTATCATTGTATTTTAGTAGACATAGGGGGTCCTGTGTTTCAGGGAAGTTGGTTTCCTAAGTATTGAATTAATGTAATTATTAACAGTTTTGAGTGATTTTAATGAGAGAAGCAAGAATAGGATTTAACTGAATATAGTGAGGCATATTTGTAAATATTATCAAATATAGGAGAATATGGGAGATTTAGGATAGTTGAGAGAACTGAGGGATTGAGAATTGATTGTAAAACTCAGATTAGGAGTTAGTTCATGATTTTGTGGATTTGAGAGAATCCTTAGGGATGAGGAAGAGATTTTAGGATTTTGTTGAGAGGTTTATGGATCTAAACTAGGAATTGGTTTTGGAATCCTTTTGTATAAATATAAGCCTAAAAGGCATAGACAGAGAGGAGATGGTGAGATAGTTAGACAGTTAAGCTATCTAGAGGGTGACTGTAAGCCTACAAGCAGATTGTAAATAGAGGCCACTGACATTAGAAGATCAGACCAAAGATAGTGAGGTTGTGTAAATGTTTGTTTATATATACAGAGATTAAATTCCAAAATTGTGTAAGTGTGTGTTTCGAAGTATTGAATGATGAATTATGCATGAATCAGAGTATTATGTATAACATATGTGTGTAGGCAAAGTCCAGGCAAATACACAAAGGAGAAGAATAATTCAGAGGTTTGTAATGGACCTTTGAAACCATTAAAGAACCAAAGTAATGATTTGGAGTGATCTTGATCAAATAAATACATAGATTTAAGCTTAGGAGGAGTCATGCAACAGAATAGTGGAAGAGCAGGAACCATTGAAATAATACGAAACCATAGTCAAATTGAAGAATGGTGTATAACCCAAATAAAGAGATGAACAAAGAAATGAAGTGTTAGTGTACAGGAGCCGTCGGATCTAGAAGATCAATGACCAGAATTAAGTCGCAGCGAAGGGAGGAAGTTGTGTCACATCGCAACATATTATAGCAGTGGGTAAACCCCGGCCACAAGCAAAATGTGATTGCAAAATGTGATCTTGTTGTTAATCGTTAGATCACACACTCAGATCAATGGTGGAGGACTGCTGTTAAATCTCGCATCGCAATATTCCAAAGGGAGGACTTAACCTTGGGCCACAAGTCTTGCAACATGTGAAATATGATGGGCGATTGCGATTTTCAATGCGATCAGAGATTTGATCACATCGCAAGTATTCCATAGTAGATGTGCCATGATCATTAACCCTTGTGATATGCGACATTGCGATGACTGGAATTCATTGGGCGAGAGGACATTGTGAAATGTGACGAGAGCGGACCCGAGAAGGTAATGGACACAGTTTATTGTAGTTTAGAATTCGATGCCTTATCACATATCGGATGCGATGGAGGAAGTCATGTGTTAGTATGACCCGTGGAGAACTGCAATTGCGATTGTGAAAAGGAATGCATCGAGAAATGTGGAGAGACAAGGAATAAGTGGAAAAGGTATGGTTACACATGTTTTTGTGAATATTTCTATTGTATGAGAATCATGATAGAAATAACACTGGATTATGGGTTAAGCCTGTGTATGACCCAAAGTTAATAAAGGTTTATGGGGTTTAGTTATGTGTGTGAGCGTTAAGACTAATGAAAGGATTATAAGAGTCATTAAGTCCCGATGATGAAAGGATTGATGAAGGGCATGAATTGTCATTAGTTTTTGGAATTATTTCCGTAGAGGTTGATAAATCATTCCACCAAGAATTAATAAAAGGGGCCTTAACCATTATCTAATGAATATTTGACCCGGTAGGTCAAATTAATTCCTAGGGAAAAATGGTTTATGCATTTCAATATGCATAATGTGGGTATAAGCAGGGTTTTCCTGTGTCATAGAATAACTAGAAGAACAATATTAACAAAACATAATTAACATGTGCAAACTAAAATGATATCATATAAAAATATCTCCACGCCACTTCCTTTGATGGCCTCTGGTCTAGCCACATCTTTGCCACTTTATGCCTTTTCCATCTCTAGGGCGGTTCCCTATTGCTTTCTATCTTAACAACTCAAAGTATTCATTTTCAAGAGCTAGGAGCGATCACCCATGATGGCCTTAACCTATTCTTAGCACATCTTCTAACTCATCCATCACTTTAGACTTCCCTGTATTACACTATTGGAGCCTGATATGCCTTGTAATGTTGCCATAGTGTAATATTTAAGGTCCATATCGCAACTTCATAGTGGTGCGACATTTAAATCCGCCGATTGTCGATCTCCAATTGGATGAGCTCCTTTGTTTTAGCCCCTTTCAACATTTCTCATCACATGACCGAGGGCTATGACCCGGTGCGGAGTCTTAAGGCACTAGGGCCTTTTGGGCCTGCCCAGGGGATATCCTTCCCTTGTAAAAATTCTTGGAGCCCTTGGTTTCATTAATTCTTCATGACCGTGCACCCTATATCAAATCTCCTCTATCGATGGATCGCAACACACTGCCAACGCCAATCTCCGATCTCTGATAGCCCCTTGGTGCTTAACATCTGGCCCCGCCTTTGGTTCTTGTAGTCCTTGTGATTGTAGTGCCTATCCTTATATTAGAGCCCCCTTATCATAACTTTTAAAGTGTCCTCTGTTGTAAAGTGCTAACATCCATCCACCTCCAATATGCGATATGCGATGTGACATCATCTTGGCCACGTGGAACTTCATGAGTGGTGACACGTGTCACCCAGATATGCCCCCTCAAAACACCAAAACAAAATGCCACGTGTTATTTTGTACTTCCACATCATGCTAACGTCAATTTTCATGTGTTGTTTTCAGGGCTATGCCATGCCGCCATGCATCTTGCTGGAGGGGAGAGAAAAGATCCCATCTGCCCTGGGTTTTCCATTGAAATCCTTTGTAAAATTCTTTCAATGCTTTCCCAAAAGTTTACACTATCGGTGCATTTTAAATGTTCACGCAATCAAAAGTTGCGATGGGTTGACTACTGATATTACCCGCTCCATTTGTGATCGTCGATATCCTGATGTGCACAAAGCCTTATTTCCTATGCTTCATGATGTGCAATTACTAATACGTGATGCAAGATTGCTGATCTGCGACATGCCTGAACCTCTTATTTGCGATCTATATTATCAGACCTAAGATATTCCTTCTTTCCTTAAGGCTTTAATCCTTCAAATTTAGAAGACCCTAACTTCTGATCTAGGAGTCCATTTTTGGACTTCTACATATCACTGGAGAGCTTGTTTAGAGCAATTTCCTTTGTAGGGGGTCTAATTTGGGCTTTGGGTCTTTTAGTAGCTTGGAATATGGCTGAAAAATTCTATGCTCTTTTGAACTTTGGGCAGCTGAAAACACATTTTGTGGAAGGTGACAACATTGGATCCAACTGGGGACAGTGCCTGCTAGCACGGTACTGAGAACCTATAGAATATTATCCTTATCCATTGGGCATGGAGTCATTTTATTACAAAATTATTATAAAATAAAACAGATAAAAATTCAAATGTCATGTCCACAGGGACTTGGATATATCGTGATTAGGTACTCTGTTAAGGCACTTTTTGATGTGAAGTCACCATTTCAATTCCCTGCCACGATTGGGTTGGTCTATTGGACATGATGAAGATGTATTCTTACCAAGATTATAAAAAAACAACTTCGAACGTCATTGAGTATTTACATATACACACTAGTATTTACAATGCATGAGGGAGGACTACCTTTAGTGCTAGAAGTAGAGTTTGAGGAACTGACCATTTAATGGCAGTTCCAGTGATTCTCCTTCCATGTTTTCCAATAGGAAAGTATTATTACCTTTTTCTTTAGATAGTTTGAAGGGACTGAACCATAACAAGTCAAATTTCCCATGCTTACCCTTATCTTTCCTTCGAACATCCCACCTTAGGACTAAATCCCCTGGATCTAGCAGTTTATCTTTAGCCATTTTGTCAACTAAAGACTTCATCTGCAACTGATAACTAGCCAATTTTACACCAACCTATTCCCTGTTTTCATTTAATTCAACCAATTGATTTATTCTTTGAGTTAAAGCATTGGGTTCCTCTTCTGCCTCCTGCAATAACTTCACGACTGGCATTTCCAACTGTATTAGGAATATTATCGCTCTGCCATATAACAACTAGAAAGTTGACTTTCCAGTGGACCATTTAGGAGTCACTCTGTTAGTCCAGAGAGAGAATTTCAATTGAGAGTCCTAATTTCTTTGATTTTCTGTGATTGTTTTCTTCAAAATCCTTACCATTGTCTTATTGGAGGATTCAACTAGCTCGTTTTCTTGAGGGTAGTAGGTAGTGGCATGACCTATTATGATATTAAACTTATGACAAACATTGATAAATGTGGTGGAATTAAAGGCTTGTGCATTATCTATTATGATCTTCATAGGGAAGCCAAATCACGACAACATGTTTTCCTCCATAAAGTTAATCACCACAGAATCGTAGCATTTCGAGTTGGGATGGCCTCCACCCACTTTGTGAAATAATCAGTGGCAGTCAGTATCCATTTATATTGGCCACTGGAGGAAGGGTGTATCTCTCCTATGAAGTCCAACCCCCATTGTCTGAAAGGCTCTTCCACAATCATGGGGATCAAAGGGAGAGGAGCTAGGTTTTGCTTTTTAGTGAAGACTTGGCACTTCTCACATGCCCGGAACTGAGAGTGAAACTCTCCAAAGAGTGTGGGCCAATAGATGTTGTAGCTCTAACCCACAAACATATGAAAATATAAATAAACCCAAGAATAACAAGATCTGAAATAGACAGAAATACTTCTTTATTTATATCAAACCCTTAAGGTAGGGCAACACCATACATTCACTCCTTAAGGAAGGAGAACACTCCACAAGCCATATGCTTGTTCATACAATAATCCTTCACTATATTCCTTGACAATATTTCTTCACGTGGAGTCTCTAGCCTCTATATAGGCCTCATACAATACCATGGTTCCCTCATACCATCGACTGATACCATGGGCCCATTACATTATTACATGGATCATTACCATGGTTCCCTCATACCATCGACTAATACCATGGGCCCATTACATTATTACTAACTACTAGTGGTCCCTTACATGATATGGGTTAACCACCTTATTTATTACTATGGCCCATCCCATTATTACATTATTACCTTGGGTACCTCCCTTGGTACCCCATATTATCCCCCCTAGGTATATAACAATAGAATTTGGCTTTCAGAATCTTGTGAACGATTGTCTTCCAATTGTAGTGAGCTCCACAAACACCTCCATGGAACTCTTCAATTACTTTGTGAGTTTCTCCTTCCACTAAGCATAACAACAGGATCCCAACTAAACCTTTCTAATAGAGCTGACCATTCGATATGATGAACTTTTGAGCTTCAAATCTCAATGTTTGATATTTGGAACTATCCATTCCCAGTGGGCACCTTAAAAACAAAATATAATGAACAATATTCTTATACCAAGCCAATGTTTCATATTTTATATAAATATTTTTTTCTAAGGTTTTGATGTCTTTCAGTGGTACTCCTACTTCATCACTTCCTGCTAGAAAATTGATCCCCAATTCTTGGTAGTTGGATTTTGATAGGATCTTGGCTAATCCCTAGTCCTTTGTGAGCTTAGACGGCTTTATTTCCAAGTTGGTTTCCTGAATTTCAGCGATCCACCTTCCCCTTTTTCCCTCACTTCTCCTTGTATGGGGATGTCCTTGACTGATGCTGTGGGAATATAGGATATAATAATGGACTGTAGCACATAAACTCTAAAAGCCTTCAATGCCTTGACCAAGGCATAGGTTTTTTCTCCAAGATGTTATATTTCTGCTCAACGTCTCTCATCAATTGAGTGAAAAAGGCTATTGGATGTCTGTACCATTCCTTGTTCCTTTGTAACAGAACAACAACAATAGTATGAGGGGAAGCAAAGGAAAATATATAGAAAGGTGCAACATAGTCAGGACTGACTAGAATAGGTTCTTCTTCAAAGGATGCTTCTAGCAAAGGATTCCCAAGAAGTTTGGCTCCATTTTACCTCATTTTCCTTTTTCAACATGTCAGTGATTCCTTTTACTATTTCAGCATAATCAAGTATGAATATCCTCAAAAAGTTGAATCTTCCTAAAAACACCTTGATCTCTTTCTTGTTCCTTGGTAATGGGATGTAATTGATTGCCTCCACCCGCTTGGGATCGATTTTAACTCCTTCTTGTGCAACTATATGCCCCAAAATTTTTCCTTCACTTAAGGCAAACTGAGACTTCTTAGGATTCAAGGACAATCCATATCTTCTGCATTTTTTGAAGGTAAGTTGTGAGTGAAAGATGTGCTCTTCATCTATTTTTGAGAATACTATAATATCATCCGAGTAAACTACAAGAAATTTTTCATGATCCCCCACAAAGGCTATGTCCATAGCTCTTTGAAATGTCATTCCAGTGTTTATGAGACCAAATGGCATACAAGCATACATGAAAGTTCCCCAAGGGATGGTGAACGTCATTTTCTTTTGGTCATATGGGTGTACTGCCACCTATTTATATCCTGAAAAATCATCCATCATGGACATCCTAGCTAAACCAACAACTTTTTGCAATATGTAATCCATCTTGGGCAGTGAGTAGTTGTCCTTTAATGAGGTTCTGTTAAGATTGTGAAAGTGCACACACAACCTTATTTCTCCATTCTTCTTTCTGATCAGGACTAAGTTTGCCACCCATTCTGAATATCACAATGGTACTATGATTCTGACTTGAAGAAGTTTCTTGGTTTCTCTTTCAACAGATGGAAGTAGGGGAGGGTTAATTTTCCTCATCTTTTGCTTACATGGCTTTATTCCACTTTTGAGGGGAATCTTATGTTGAATAATGTTAGTATCAAATATTTTCAAATCATCACACGACCAAGAAAAAACATCTTTGTAAGATTTGAAAATACATAAATACCTTTTTTTTTACAATGGAGGGATCACTTTCAACAATTAGGTGAGGTTCCTCCTCTATCCCATTGTTGCAATCTTATACATGTTCATCATTCACTTGTTCTGTCAGCTTTGAATATACATAGTTTGTGTTGAATAACCTTTCCAGAGGAACCAAGAACTTGGTGATAGTGTTTCCATTCAGTTGCCAAACTTTGTGTCCTGTTATGGTCTCCTCCCAAGCAGTCTTCTCCTCTTCAATCTCCATCTCCTCTTCTTGATCAATAGTAGAATTGGAAAATTCTCTAATGACCTCTATGAAGCATTTAAGTTGTTCATCATCTTCGAACACCTGCTAATGCTTTATGTTATGAGGCACAAAAGGTCGATATCTTACTTCCACTTCATATCTAAGGAGTGGATTATTAGGAGGCTTGAAATTTCTAGTAGTTATAGCAAGTGAATCTACCATTCTATTCCTTTCCCTAGGAAAGAACAAGACATTAAATGCCAAGAATAAATTTTCAATTAAGTCCCATACTTCGTTTCTATATGTTCTTAGTCTAGGATGTTTGGTATGACACTGATTTCGTATTTTCTTCGCTACTAACTTAGAGTCCCCATATACAGACAAACATGCTATATTCATATTCCTTGTTGTTTGTAAGCCAAACCATAAAGCCTCATGTTTTTCAATGTTATTCGTTGCCTCAAATTTAAATTTAAATGAAGGAGGAATTAGACTGCCTTCCGACGATACCAATAGTGCTCCTACTTTGTTTCTTCCTTAGAGTTTTCCCCATGAAAGTATAATTTCCATTATTTATTGTTGTTTCTACCTTGTTCCATTGGCTATATTGCTGAGTGTACCTGAGTTTCCTCTAGAACATAGTCATCTTCTTCTAATAGTAGGTAGGGGAGGTCGCTCCTTCTTTCATACACGGGGGCATTATTTGAGCCTTCATCTTTAGTAATTTTTTTTATGAACCTAGACTCCCTATACAACCTTCTCCTCTCCCCTCCGAAAGTAGGGATGGTGGCATATTAACAATCGAATTTAATAGAACACATGATTTAGAACCCTAGGACCTAGACAGAAGCATGCCAAATTTGGCAGGGATATCAGCTAGCACAATGTCAATTACCACGCTCTTAACTAGGATCTGAGCTAATTTCACCACCAGGTCCTTTATCATCCCCAAGCATTTTACCATCTTTAAATAAGAAGGGTAAAGATCTTTGTAAGGCCTAATTATCTGCAGATAGAGCTGCTCCATAACTATTAAGGGCATAAGGTTGTGAGTGGCACCTGAATCTAACATGAAATTGTGAAGCAGGAGGTCATGTATTACCAAAGTAACATAGAAAGGTGCCATTGAGGGGTCCTATTCTTCGATATAGGGACTGAAAATGTTAGGGTCCCACCCTAACCCCCTTATTTATGTAGTGGTATCACGTCATAGTAAAGAGTCAATAAAGCCCATATTAATAATTGTAAGTGGTTAACCCGCAATTAATGAAGGGACCACAGTTAGTTGCAAATGGGCCATGGTATTAGATAGATGGTATTAATAAAAACCATGGTATTGATCCATGGTATCGCATGTATGAGTCATATATAAAGGATAGAGACTCCCTGCGAGGAGCATCGTGTCTTATTTTTGAATCGAGCTCTGCTCTATTGGAGGTTGCCCCCCTCGAAGAGGCCAGTGAACATTGCTTTCTGAATAATAAAATATTTGTTGTTGACTCTCACTATTCTATGTTCTGGGTATTTTTCTTCGCATATTCTGTATTTGGGTATCTTTTGCAGGTTAAAGCATAACATATGGTGCTCTTGGGAAAGATGGAGTAGGCATTGACATTTGGATTCGAAGTGCACATCATTAGCAAGGTGATCTCCCTCATAATGTTGGATTATGCTCATACAATTTAGCTTTTGAATGCACTAATAATGAGGTGGAGTACGAAGCGCTGATAATGGATTTAAATATCTTGAAAAGATTGGGTGCACGAAAAATTTCTGTATAGTGATTCAGAACTTGTGATCAAGCAAGTTAAAGGTGAATATCAAGCTCACCATCCACGAATGAGACAATATATAAATTTTGTTTTAGATATTTTGAGGACATTTCCTGAATATACACTTTCAATTGTACCAAGGAGTCAAAATGTTATGGTGGATTCATTAGCTACAACTGCAAGAAATTTCAAAATCCCCATTTTTTCAAACAAGAAATTTGAGATTCATGTAAAGCATCGGCCCTCTGTTCCTAACAACTTGCAATATTTGCAAGTATTTTGGGATGAGAAATAGGTGAATAACTTTCTTCAGAGTGAAGGAGATTTTGAGAATTGTTTCATGGATGAAGTTTACGATAAGGATTATCAAGTCATCGAGGCAGCTCAAGTTGATATACTACATCTGAAGGATAACAATATTCTAAAAAGTCTTATACCTTTGGAAGATTTGTTTGATTGAGATGATGTAGCAAGGAAGCCCACTTTGGTTCCTACGGAGAAAGGTGTCGAAGACATGAACATCAGAACAATAAACAAACCAAAAATGATCAAGTTGTCCAAATCATTATCTCCTAAAGTAAAAGAGAAATATATTATTTTATTTTCTGAATTTTTTAATGTTTTCCCATGGGATTATGTAGAATTAAAGGAGTATGATAAGAAAATAATTCAACATACCATCCCAATCAAACCTAATAAAAAGCACTTTAGACAAAAGCTAAGAAGGATTAACCCAAGGTTTCTGCCATCCATAGAGAAAGAAGTTAATAGACTTTTCAAGGCAGGCATCATTGTTCCTATCAGATTTTTCGATTGGATATCAAATCTAGTTCTGGTGAGAAAGAAGGCCGAGGAAATAAGGTTCTGCATAGACTTCAGAAACTTGAACAAAGTATCTCTGAAAGATAATTATCCACTTCCCAAGATGGACCATATCCTTCAAAGAGTTGTAGGCACTTCCCGCCTGTCACTTTTGGATGGCTACTCTGATTACAATCAAGTTTTAGTGCATGAGGACGATCAAAACAAGACACCATTTACAACACCTTGGGGCACATTCAAATATGCAAAAATGTCATTCAGTCTCAAAAATGCAGGGCCACTTTTCAGCGTGCCATGGACATAGCCTTGCCAATGAAAAAGATGTTTTCTTGGTTGTATACTTAGATGATGTAATAGTGTTTTCACATTCAGATGATGAACATTTGCATCATTTAAGAGTCATTTTCCAGAAATGTAGAAAGTTCGGGATCTCTCTCAATCCGAAGAAAATTTTGTTTGCTATGGAGGAAGGCAAACTTCTTGGCCACATCATCTCAAAGGACGGCATCAGGATTGACCCTTCACGAGTAGAAGCCATTCAGAAAATTGATTTCCCTTGCAGTAAGAAAGAAATCCAAGAATTCAATGGTAAGATGAATTTCTTACACAGATTTATTCCTAATTTGGCTTAACATCTTAGAGAAATGACCAATATGTTGAAAAAGGATAATGACATAAAGTGGTCCGAAGGAGCCCGCAAGTCCTTTCATGCAGTGAAGCTTGCCTTGACCAATGCCTCTGTTTTAGTCAGTCCCGATTACTCTAGTGATTTTATTATATTCTCTTTTTCTTCTGAGCATACCATGGCGGTAGTATTAATGCAGAAAAGAGATAAAACCGAGCTGCCAATAACATTTTTCAGTTGCAACATCAGGGATGCAGCCCTTAAGTACAACATCATAGAGAAACATGTTTGGCTTGGTAAAGGTGGTGAAAGATTTCAAAGTTTACATTTTACATTCACATACTCTTGCTTATGTGCCTAATGCAACTGTAAAAGAAGTTCTTGTGCAGAATGACCCAGAAGGTAGAAAAGGTAGGTGGATAGAAACATTATTAGAATATGATCTTGAGATCAAGCCTACCAAGCTGATCAAGGGTCAAGGATTAGCCAAACTCATGGCTGAGTCAAATCTCCATGCTCTATATATCAACCTTGTAGCAACATTGTCTAACAATCAAGAAGAAGTAGATCTCATTCAAGTATCTAATATCTTTTTATCATCTCCATGATATTTTGATATTATTTATGTTTTGCAACATCTAAATCCCCCTCCAGGTATGTCTAATGCTAAGAGTAGGTCATTGGAGTTGAAGGCTTTGAAATATTGCATTATGGACAATGCACTTTATTGGAAGGATCCTGGAGGTGTGTTACTGAAATATTTGACCGAAGATGAGTCTAAAGAAGTAAGAAATGACTTCCATAAAGGAGATTGTGGGGGCCACCTGTACTAGAAGACCATGGATAACAAAGTACTAAGAGAGGGTTACTATTGGCCTACACTTTTCCTAGACATCTACAAGGCAGTGATGAGTTGTCATGAGTGCCAATTTTTCCAAGGTAAAAGAAAACTTCTTCCTTTGCCTCTACAACCTATTTCAGTTCATGCACCTTTTGAGCAGTGGGGCCTAGATTTCACAAGCGAGATTAACCAATCATCATCCACACAAAACAAGTGGATATTGACAGCTATAGACTACTTTACTAAGTGGATCGAAGCAATTCCAACCAGGAAAGAAACATATTCAGTCATCATCCAGTTTTTAGAAACTAATATCTTGTCCTGTTTTGGTTGTCCTAATAAAATCATCACAGACAACATTCAAGTCTAAAATGATGACTGAGTTTTGTGACACATACAATATTAAGTTGGGACATTCTACAACATACTATCCGCAAGGAAATGATTTGGCGAAATACTCCAATAAATCCTTAATCAACATCATCAAGAAAATGTTGGAGGCCAACAAAAATAATTGGCACAAAAAGCTAATCAATGCATTGTGGGCCAATCGGGTGACTAGTAAGAAATCTCTTGGACTTTCTCCCTTTCAAATTGTGTATGGAGTAGATATTGTTTTTCCTTCATCATTAGCAGTCTCGGTCGTGAAATTGTTACAAGAAGCAGGAAGTGAAGAGAATGATATACAGTGCCGGATCAATCAAATGATTCACCTACAACAGACACGGGATGAGGTATTTCAGAACACCTCTAAGCTCCATGATAGGATAAAGAAAATATATGACCAGAAAACAAAGGAGGATGATTTCAAAATTGGAGATGTGGTCCTTCGTTGGGATGCCAGAAACAAAGACAAGGGAAAGCATGGTAAATTTGAAAATCTATGGAAACATCCTTAACATATATTAGCTTTCTGAGGACAAAATGCTTTCTTGTTGGATGAGATGAATGGACGACCATGGTTAGGAGGACCAGTTAATGGTAGGTTCCTTAAGTACTATCTTTTCTAAAATATGCTTCTCAGAAATGTCTCGGTTTCATTGTACATAACAGTTTAACTTTCAGTAAGTGTGAAGTAGAGAATCACTGGAATTCGGAGCCCGAAGTGAAGGCCATGGAGCTTCACTAATTTTTTGCATTTTCAAAGTTCAGTCATCATTTAAGTAAGTCAATATTGAGTCATTTTTTCAGTTAATTTCAAGATAGTTTCGAGTCATTTTGTGTTATTTGAGTTTTCAAAATTCAGTCATGCATTTCAGTCTGAGTTTTTGACCATATTGGCCCACATGGTTAGGCACTTGTTCTACGGTGTTCTTGACACCTCCAAGGAGATACCATCCCCAAATAAGGTCGATGTTAGGGTTAGTATTTACATACTTCCATCATTGATCAAAACTCCTCTTTCATATCATATTAGGGTCCCATTCTGAAAGTTTTGTCATTCCACCTAGGTCCTCATTCAAAAATTTATTCACTGATGGTATCCCTAGTCAAAAGCCATACTCTCCCTCAAAAAAACAATATTTGCTGGCCCACCTTCTTGTGTCTTACTGACCATACATTGATCATAACAGCTCATTTCATCATGTTTTGTGTCAGTTAAGTCCACATAGAGTCTGCTCATTCAAGGTCCCATTAGGTCACTAGGTTTCATTATTTCAAGGTCCAATAATACTCCATTTCACTACATAAAGCCAGCAAAAAGTATGGGAGTGAGAAAAATAATATCCTTTTGTCATTTAAAGAGGATTGGTAAAAATGTGGCTATGTTTTCCCAAGTTCTAATTTTTTATTCCAAGTATCAGTTCTATTTCATATTGTAATTTTATTCCAAAAAAAGAGAGATGTAATAGTTCTTCTAATTTTTCTAATTTTATGTTCATTATATGTAATAAGTTACTATTCCTAAGCTGCTAACTAAGAAAACATGTGCCAAATTCATCCAAGCAAATTCAAAAGTGAAGAGTGCCAAAACTCCAGCATCATGCACGTGCAAATAAGAAAGTCAGAAAGGAAATTAGCAACCATATCAAAAAGGAGAAGAGAAACATTAGAAAGTAGGTTTTTAAAAGCTAATGATCAATTTCACTTAAGTATAAAGGGCTTTCTAGAATCCAACCCAACTCCATTTGCCTCCTATAATTTCTTAAGAAAATCCCAAAGCACCATTCCTCATGATTTTGGGCGAAATTAGCAAAACAGAGGCAGGTGTAGCGCATAGATTGAAGGCGTTGCGCATGGGCTGAGGGTGCTGAGCACAGGGCAAACAAGTGTTGCGCATGCACTAAGGGCACTTCGCACCAGTCAAACTTTGTCCACAATCTCTCAAACTGCAAACAAAGGTTCCAAAACCCCAACACATGGCCTCTAAGCCTCTTATCAAGTAAGTATAGCCCTATCCATCCCTCCATAGATCTCTCAAAGTCATCATTCATGCAATGAAGTTCATTGTGTGAATTTGGGAATTCTAAAGCCTTGAAAACCCTAACGTTTTTCCTACACCCCTAAAAACTATTCTTAAGACCCTACTACCCTTCCCACATCACAATAAACTCCATCCCTACCCCTGTGTTACTAAATCCCTATCCCAAGTGCATTCTCCTTTAAACCCTAAGTCCTAGGCAAAGAAATCCCTAGGTATCCATACTACATACCTGTAATTAAATATCAAATCCTAAATACCATACAAATTTCACTCCCCTATCACTTCCCTAAGTTCCCTAATCCCTTCCTCCACTCCCTAAATTTTTCCTACCCCATTCCCACTTCTATTTCCTAATCCCCAGGGTTTCAAGCAAGAGGAAGGAAAACACATAATGGAGGAAGAAAACATAGATTTTTCAGAGGAAGAATACCAAGAATAAATAAAACCACACAAAGGAGGAAGAATATTGAGGTTTGAACCTACCAACACTAGAGAATTAATGGCCTCACCTATGACAGACACTTATTTCAAACATTTGGGATGTTTTGATTTTTGTGTGATGGTACAAAGATTTCAAATCCATCCTGTTTTGACCAGAGTGTTCATTCCAATCTTGAGGACAATCAAGTGACCCTTGTTGGTGCAACCTTTACCATATCCTCAGCCATTATTGTTGCTGCTACTAGAACGCCTAATTGGGTGAAAGGTGGTTTAAATCTCAAAACCTAGATCATCAGTATTATGAGCCATACTTGAAGCCTCGGTACAGAAGTGAGAGAAAGAGATTCTTACCTTTCAACCACCTTCTTGATACATATGCTCCCGTGATGAAAATCATCATGAAGTACTTCACTTGTGAAGGCAAATTTTCCAGACTCTACACATACCATATCAAATTGCTCATGCACTTCATAAGAGTCAGAATGCTCAATATCCCTTATTATTTGTTCAGGAGATATGATAAAATGGCATGCACAGTTCAGGGAAAAAGGTATGAGCAGCAAATGAACAATCTTTTTCATCACTCTTTGATCAAGATCATTGTCCTCCATCACCTTAATCAGTTGAACATTTCATGGGACACTTTCATTGTCAATGATATTTCCGCTGCTCCAAAATCTCCACATGCTGAAGATATGCCTTCTTCATCTCATCTCACTGATCATCATGTTGAGGACATACCCCCTCCATCTCAACCCACTACATCCATCCCTCCATCATCTCAGCCTATTTCACCATCATCATCACCATTGTATGATCATGCAAGGTCACCTAGCAGAGCTAAGGTCATCAAGCCTAAGAGGGAAGATTTGAGCACATTGGTACATACTTATCAGAGAGGCCATAAGCAGGTGTTTTCCCCATACATTGTGGGATGGGCCCTGCCTTCTTCATCAGCAAAGCAGTTATAGAAGCGCAAGCAAAAGATGACAGAGGCAAAGGTTCAGGTAGAGATCAAACATGAGGATGAAGACTTCCATGAGACAGAAACAGAGTTTGACCTTGTTGACTTGGATCAGCATGATGATCATGAAAAAAAAGCTTGATAACCAAAGATAAAGAATCCCAAATCAAAAAATTGCAAATTCAATTGGAAAGAGCCAAACATGTCATTTCATTTCTTGAGCAAGAAAACCAACAATTGGAAACAAAATACTTGATCATGGAGGTGGACATTCTCAAAGCCAAAAGAGAAGAGAATAAGGCTAAGGCCTTACTTGATGAAGCATATGGAAAATATGGTGATCTTGATGAGCTGGAAGAACAAGTGCCAAGGAAAATTCCAAGAACCATAGGCCTAAAGAGAGCATTGGAATTAGAGAAATAGAAAGAAGCTGAACTAGCAAATGAGCTTACCCTAAATGAGCAATTGGCCATAATGATCAATGAAAACAGGGAGCATTGGCTTGAGACAGTGAACAACCATATTTAAAATCTCCTAGACAAGGCGAAAAGAGATAATGACATACAGAGGAGGATGGCAAAGTATTCTTTTCGAAGAAGCCAAATAGCAAGGTCAAAACTCAAGAAACTAAAGTCAAAGCTTGAAACCCTAAACGTGCAAGAGGAGAAAGGAAAATTGGATAACCTTTCTAAGGATTAATTCCATGATTAACACACATCTTAAACATTTCATACACCAATTTTGATAGGATCCTAGGCACTTTTTGGCATTTTTGGGTTTTTTATGCAACATTGGACAGTTGTGTCACAGTTGAACTATCCTATGCCAAATGCCCTAGGCATTGTGCATCTTCTAGAGGCCTCCAAGTGGAAAAAAAAATACCACAATTGGATTCATAAGGAAATGAACATACAATTTTGACTATTGGCACACCAAAATTTGACAATTTGACAAGGAGAAATGGCCAAAAACACCTCAAAAATCATGTTTTTGCCCTCTTTTTCAGCTAGGCGTTGCGCACAGAAGAAGACTTGTGAGATTGACTTTTTGGACTGTCCAGTATTGTCAGTTTTTGGAACCAAGTGCATTTCTTGAAATTACACAAGATAATTTTTCCAATGAGCTATCTTGAGCTCAATTTGGACATCAGTAACCCCTTAAAAAATCAGCTATAATAAGGCACTGCACATAGAGCACTGGCGCTGCACATAAGACAAATTGCTTGATTTTTTCATTGTTTTGCTCCAGTTTTGATTTTCATCTTTGGTAATCAATTTTTATTGATGTAATTGAAATTGTAAATGTAATTATGGTATTTTACTATTACCTAGGGGTAAATAAATTAGGTTAATAGTCTTTATCAAGTCAGATGAATCAATTTCAATGTAATTAGGGATGAGTCACTTTGACCACCCCACACTCTAGCTATCAATTCAGATTTTGGTGGAACTGCTCCTCCTCTCATGTATTCGACCCCTGAGGTTGGGAGTAGTTTGTTTTTATGTCTACATCTTCCCTTTCTTTACTCTTTTCAGAGGTTGGACTTAGTTGGAAGTTGTACTAGTGATCAGAGACACTATTGTATCAGATTTTGGCCAGTTTTAATAGATGAGCTCCAACTATTTCCTTGGGATACTTGTGGAGTGAATATTTGACATTGTTTCTTCTATTGTCTCATATGTTTGAATGTGTTTTTTTATTCTAGCAATCATTTCATGTCTATTTTGTGATAGTTTTCAAGTTGATGAACAAAATTCATGAGTTTCCATGCTTTGTTTTGGGGAAAATTTCGCAGTTTGTAATCATTTATTCAGATTAGGAAGAATTCATGTGTTTCATGCTATTCTTAGCTCCTCACCAGTCTTAAACCATCTCACCAAATCACCTTAAAGTGTTAGGTTTTCTACCTACTTTGCCCCTTTGACTGTCTGCAATCATATCGCTTTTGCCCTGACCTAGTCTCTTTGACCTAATCCTCATCCAACAACCCAACATCAAAGAAAAACAACACCTGCACTCTATACCTAGCCTAAAACCCTAATCCATCCAACCCTCTTGTCTGTGATCCTTTGGAGAGAACCCTCTCTGGCATGGTAGGGCTAGCTACCAAGTCAAAAGGTAGGTCTATGGTTACCTCACTGAACTCTTCCTCAGCCTTGGAGATCCAGAGGAGTGATAACAGCACCCACTTGGAATTCTTTCCGAGACACCATCAAGGAACAGTATTACCCTATCGGGAGCGACGAAGATAAATACATGAAGTGGACCACGCTACGGTAGGGAAGGGACCAAGATGTTTTGGAGTTCAAAAATACTTTCCATACCCTTTGCATGAAGCTAGGTATCAAGTATACTGAGCGGCATTTGGTGCTCAAGTACTGTGGTTGTCTACAAAAGTACATCCAAGACTAGATGGAGTTCCTAGACATTTCCTCGCTTTTGTGATTGGTTGGGGTTTGACCAATGGAGGAGAGCCACGTGGGCCAATTGTTGTCAGCCACGTGACCTCATGGTGGTGTATTATTTGGTATGGGCAGATCAAGCCTTGGCAAGGTTTGAACGTTGGACCTCTGAGGTGGCAGCTTAGTGCTCCACCATTGCGCCACTAGTGTTCCTTATTAACCATAGTGGTCTCAACTTATTTATAGTTGAGTGCATATGTACTTGGGGGTAGGGCCGAGGATAATCCCCATCCTTGGTCACTGTGCCCACAAACAAGAACCAGGGGGGGACTGTGGGCTAGCGCTTAGCCACAACCCCGAACCATGGTCACCGCCCACACACCTCAACACCATGGGACCACAACCGGAGTGAATGGAGTGGGGGCGGAGTATGGGGCCTAGCCCCTAGTCATATGCCATGACATGGAACCTTCAGTGGGAGCCTTTGAGGAGGGGGCTAGAGCTTAGTGCTGGGACAGAGCCACATGCATCTCAAGAGATCATCGGTAGAGGTTGAAGGGGGCCAGCCCCTAGGGCGCGGAGCGGGGGCCAGCTCCAGGGCACATGCGCCCTATATGACCACATTCTACAGAAAAAGGCGCACACCTAGTATCTTAGCACCTAATGCAGTCACATGCGCACTAATACGACCACAATGCCAGTTGTTGGGGGCCCGACAGACGGGGGCGGTCGGTTAACCCCGACCCCTAAGCACATGGCCCCCATATGACCTTAAATTTATAAAACTAGGTGTTAGTGTACAAGTTAACTGTCCAATAATTTTGTCAGCCCGACGAGATTGTAGGACAGGTTTGCGCGCTAGTTCCAAGTTTGGTGTGCTCAAGCCAGGTTTGGGTCGTATTGTAGGATGACTAGCTATAGAAATTGGAAAAAAATTGTAATAGGCATATTTTTCTCAGTTTTTGGCCAAATGAGGTGCATAAAGAACCCAAATGGAAGTATTTGATAGTTTTGGATCCATTGGAGACATTTGTTTTGCATTCTTAGCATTGCAAATAAATGAAAAGACAAGTTTGAGCACTTAATGAAAGAGGCCCTGCATTGGAAGTTGGACCAGGAGATGTAGCCCAAGAGAGGGGTGAACTCCCTTATCATGTTTGTTGTTATGTGTTTCTAATATGGTATTTTGTCTCCGTTTTGGCTGTTAACTAAGTTTTAAAAAATCACTTGTTTATGTGTTTTGTAACTTGATCCATTACCCAAAATACATAAAAACATTTACTTGCAATTTGTATACTAGTTTCAAGTTTCAATTACATATTAGTGGTGAAGTCTCTTTGTTTGTGTGCAGTCATTCTAGAATGAGTAAGCATTGGATGTATATCAAATGGGAACCAAATGGTGTTGGTATTGAGAATATTATTATTTTTTATCTGCCTTTTAGCGCACAGAGCCAGGTTGGTTTTGGAGACTGTCATCATAATTTAAGAGGGTATAAGTGTTAATTTTTTCAGTCTGCTTATTGCGAAGGACACAGACCTTGTGGATATTGAATTTGGCAACTTCTAAGACAGAGCAATTGTTGTTGGTCTTAAAACTTTGGTGTTTTAGCCCCGTGGAGAAAATTTAATTAAGCCTCTTGACCTTGATCGCGACCTCATAACAACATGACCTGAGTGAGTATTTTGTTCCTAGATTGAGATTCAAAATTATAGTGGTTTACTCTCAGAAATGGACAAGTCGATCTATGTGCAACCAATCAATGTTGTAAAGGGTTGTAAATGCAAGGCTCTCATCACCAATCTGGCTAAGAGAGTTGATGCAATCCAATTGGATATTTTCACTCTAAGGATGAAGCAAAATGATCAAGGAGCAACCATAAACAATGAAATTGATGAAATTCAAAGTCCAAAAATCCAAGCACGACATCAAGAACATGAAACATATGCTATGTGACAAGAAATAAACGAATGGAATAGCTCAAACAAAAGCCTTACACTTTTAGTGAAGCAAAAAGCACAAGCTCACAACCAATAGTCAAGTGTTTGTACTTAAATGAGCGTCCCTAGGAAGCTGGCAAGTTCATTGGTGTCATAAATTATAATATAAACCAATCGTTTATATTTTTTAAATGTAGAGTTTTGATAAAACAATTTTGTAAAATTTGTGCATGTGGAAACCCCAATTTTGTTGATCAATAACATGCTCTTAATGATAATTTTATATATCTCTAAGATATAAAAAAAACATTATAGAAATTTTGAAATATATGTTAAGTAGTGTTTTTTGAAATATATGTTAAGTAGTGTATGATATAGTTAGGACTATCAAAAATAGATTTATACTATAAATACTCTTTCTAATAAAATAAAAATAAAAATAAAATCTATTTTATAAATTTATAATAGTTAATTTAATAATTCAATTTTATAAATTTATAATAGTTAATTTCATAATTCATTTAACTCTCCATATATGACGATGGGTGTAATTTAAAAAGAAGAATAATATTCCGAGTTTATAAACACTTGGAATAGGTTTTAAAATGTTGCAAATTAGATTTCGAATATTCCCATTTATTATTAGATTAAATTCCCAACATTTCGAATATATATTGAAAAAGATTTCGAATATTCCGGCTCCATTAGATTAGATTTGAAAAACTTAGATTTTAAATTTAAATATTCCAAATTTATTAAAGATTTGTCATCCAGATAACACCCCAATTCCAACCTAGCTAAAGGGCATAAGCATGGGGTTCAAACCCAATTTCTACCATGTGTGGCCACGGATCTGAAAATCTCCAAAAGCCTGCTTAAACAGTAAGGTTTCCATAAGCTTGTAGTGAGGGTTCGCATCGCTGCCGAGATCCAAAATGTGTAATTACTTTCTTCTAATCTCAAGCGGATTTCAGATCTCTTCATATAACCGTCTCTTCGCAGATCTCTTCGCGGGATCATCTTCTGCGGTCTTCGGAATTCTTCTGCGGTCTTCACCTGCAGATCTTGGCGTTCTTCGCAGATCTCTTCATATAACCGTCTCTTCGCGGGATCATCTTCGCAGATCTCTTCGCGGGATCATCTTCTGCGGTCTTCACCTGCAGATCTCGACGTTCTTTGATTCTTACTATCTCTTCGCAGATCTCGGCGTTCTTTGATTCTTACTATCTCTTCGCAGATCTCTTCGCAGTTCTCTTCAGATCTCCAGTCAAAGACATTTAACTTCTGCAGTCAAAGACATTTCCAGAATTACATATTGCGAGTTATCCCCAGCTCTGCGGTCTTCTCTTCAGATCTCTTCGCAGATCTCTTCTGGGTATTCGCAGATCTCCTCTGGGTATTCGCAGTATTCACGAAATAACTCAGGATACGGGGATGGGGGTGTTATTTTGATCTCTTCTGGATCTCTTCACAGATAGTATTCCGTCTCTTCAGATCTCTTCACAGATCTCTTTTGGCTTTCGATCTGCGTAAAATATGGCTCCGAGCTTCGCAAAAATAACTGGTGGTTCATCCGTCTCTGGAGGGCAATCTCCTGCCCATATCGTGAGTGAAGCCCCAGCTCCCACTATCCAAGTGGCCCAGGACTCACTCGATGAAGCTTTGAAGTTCTCCGAAAGTGCCCTAATTTGCCGGTTCAATGGTTTTTGGCCCCGGCTGATAGAACTCCACAATTGGATCTCGGAGGTATGGAAGCCTATCATTTCTGATGAAATTAATATCTACCCCTGTGCTAGAGGTTTCTTTATAGTAGATTTTGAAAATCCCGAAAGCAGACAATGTATTCTAGATTCCGGCCCTTGGTTTTGGGAAAAATCAGGCCTATTCATGAAGCCATGGAACCCATCATTCGATCCCTCTACAGCAGTGATAACCTCAGCACCAGTTTGGGTGAGATTGCCAAGCCTACCCTTGCATCTCTGGAATCTCTCCTCGCTAAAAGCCATCGGAAATGCAATTGGGAAATTTTACTGCAGGTGCCCAGAAACAGAGGGATATGCCAGAACCACCTATGCACGCATCTGTGTGGAAATGGATTTCAGCGCCGGATTCCCAGCTGAAATAAACCTAACAAGTAAAGACTATGTGTGGAACCAGAAGCTTGATTATGAAAGTGTTCTCTTTAGATGTCGATCTTGCTTTGAGACTGGGCATCTAGCCAAAAATTGCCCAAAAGCCTCTGAGAAA
This sequence comes from Pinus taeda, assembly GCA_000404065.3. Taxonomy (NCBI): domain Eukaryota; kingdom Viridiplantae; phylum Streptophyta; class Pinopsida; order Pinales; family Pinaceae; genus Pinus; species Pinus taeda. The sequence goes on from APFE030930454.1 coordinate 43,542, forward strand.
AATTTTGCTAGAAAAAACCACCACAGATCTACATGGTGGGAAGGAGCACAAAAAGAACACTACACTGTCATCAAAGAAGAATATTCTAGAGAAACCTCTGAGTCACAAGAAATCAAGGAAGAAGGAAACAACTCTCAAAGCAAGCAAGGAGAAAGCCCGCCCCAACAAATCAACAGTTATGAGGATTTGAATACCACAGAAAATAAATCTTCAATCAACAGCAAAGCAGATCTCCTAAACCAAACGTCTCCGACTATAGATCGCGAAGCTAAGACACCAATGTCCCAAGAACCAGAAGAGATGAAGGAGATGCAAGACAAAGAAAGTTGGAAGACCGTAGAGAAAAGAAAGAAAGCTACAACACCAATCTCGCCAAGAAAGACGAGGAGCCAGACAAATAAAAATTAAGAAAATTGTAGGTCCGATAGACCAATTTGGTCTCAGTGGACGTTAACCACCATCATCATCATCATCATCATATATATATATATATTGTAGGGTATGTGTCTATGCTTGTCTAGCAACCTGATCCCATTATGTGCAATTTGATAGTTGATTTAAAATTTTTCATTATAATGAATTGAGTCTGCCTCACAATGTGTTAATTTCATGGTTGGTCTTTAAGTTTTCATTACAATGGGTTGAGTTCACCTACACTGAGTGTCAATTTGATAGTCGATTTTTATTTTTTTTCGCAATGTATCATGTTGTCTTAGGCTAAGATTTCAAAATCGCTATACATTTAGCATTTAAAAAAAATTACTCTTGGTATAATAACTCTTTCATTTAGGTGTTCATTTATAAAAAAAATTAGTCATAAAATTTTTCCATAATGTCATGCTTGAAATATTTTGAAAATTTAAGATTGTTTTGTAGTCATAATCTTTGGTGTTAACTCCATGGTTGAAAAATTGTCAAGATTTTAATGTTTTTCTAAATCATGATATTTTATTTTTAATGCTATGGCTGAAAAAAATTATAAATATTTTTTCTTAGCACCATGCTTGAAAATTGTTGGAATTTTAAGGTTTTTCAAATAAGTGATATTTTAAATTTAATGTCACGCTTAAAAATTGTTGGAATTTTAAGGGTTTTCAAAGACGTGATATTTTATCATTAATGTCATGCTTGAAAATCATTGGAAATTTAAAGTTCTTTAGAGTCACAATATTTTGTTTTTAATGTCATTATTAAAAAATATTGAAAATGAACCCCACTAAAAAAAAAGGCTATTCCGCATCAACACTTTTCAATTTCAAGGTGTTTTTTGCACCAAACATAATGGTTTTTACTGTTATTTTAAAAAAAATATTGAAAATTTACTCTTAAAAAAAAACTTTATTCCGGCATCAACACTTTTCGATTTCAAGGTATTTTTTCATGTTTTTTTGGGATTTTTGGGCTCGAGTACCTGTTTTGAGGTAACAGTTCCCGTTTGATCGGTAACTATGTTTTGATCATCTAGCTACGAGGACTATTTGAAAATAGAAAGTTACTCTATCATTTCAGAATTCAAACATGCATGCATTAACTATCTCATTCACACTTGCAGAATAGATGAAAATTTTAATTGATAATTTCATAAATATAAAAGCTAATGCTATATGATCTTGTAGGAGGGAAAGGAATGAAAAGGATGGTCTAGGTGACACTTCTGTTCATGAAGTCCAAGCTGAGGGCTTAACCTACTCCTAGACTAGGTTATACTATCATTTCAGGTCAAAACAAGCTGCTACAGGTTTGTTATAGGATGTCCTACACTGCTACAGGATGTCTTGTACTACTACAGGAAGTTGGCTGAGAGAATTTGGAGGAAAATAATGGTGATATGAAGTGTTGGAAGGGTGAATGATAGTTGTGGAAGGTGAACATAGCCCAAGGCCAAGCCCAACACTTAAAGAAGGCCAGATTTGCCCAAGACAACTTTATCATGGTGGCTAGAAAATAGAGGTTCAGAATATAGGCTGTTATGCTTCAATAGAAGGTGTAGAAGACCTAGGTGTAGTTGGTTGGGGGTGTCCCTTCCTGCAGATCAACAATCCCTACAATAAAACTTGTTTCTCTTTTCATTTACAAATTGTTTCATGTCAACATGGAAAATATGAGTTGAATTTAGAAAGTTTGACCTAACTATTGTTAGAGACTAGATCTATGAAATTGACTACCTTCTAAGATACAACAATCTTAAGAAGCAAACTAACAACTACAAAATTTCCAAGGAATCATAAACAATTATCTAGCTAAAAATGAAACTTAAACTAAGCAACAAACAAAAGACAAACTATGTGTTTGGGCTGTAAGAGTGGGGTCCCCTAATCATGATCCCATAAGGGAGATGAGAGGGAGGTCACTATCACAATATTTTCTGGTATATTTTACTTCACTAGATTGCAACATTAATCTACTCGTTAAACTAATGAAAGCATGGATAAGCAACAACTTAATAAACTTTCTAGGCTAAACAGAAACATAAATAAACTACAACAGTTAATCAACATTCTAAACTAAGAATACAGATAAAAATGAGAGGAAATTTTGCTGCTAGGGTTGGGTGCTAACTCAAAAGCTTTAGCCCTCGAAGTCAACTGAGTGCTGGATCAAAAAATAATTTCTCATCATCATAATAATGTAAAATACATCATAACAATAATATTCAAATGTGCTTCAACTTAGTGGCCTCTTGGCTACAATAAAACTTATGAATCATATTAGTCCCTTAACTTGCTTATTTATACAAAACTGGAGCTACCAACAACCCCCTAGAAAATAGGGATATTGGGCTCCCTAACGCGATAGTAACTCTTCCTTGACTAGCACTAGCTTGGCTGCTAATGAACTTGGCTTGCTTGGCTACTAGTGACAGCGAGCTGATGAGATAGTGGGAGGAAACTTCAACTGCTTTGAGAAGTTAAGGAGGGAAACCACTTCCTATAATCTCTCTTGTTTGCCTACGCTAAATCCCTACACTCAATTCAACTCAAAATTGCTCCAATTCCTATATTTAACACACATTAGGCCATAGGACATAGTAACTCACTTTTACTATTCTCACTAAGCAAAATATAATAAAATCTATGAATAAATGTGAGAAAAGACAATTTAATAAGCTAGAGAGTGGCATTGTAACCCATTTAGTTTACCTATTTATGAGCCTCATCAAAGGAATTGGGTGCTTGTTGGGTTTGGAAATTGATATAGTGTTTGTACGAGGTTAAAGAGGAGAAGGCATTCGGTACTTTACAGGTTTGGTAACCAATCTAGTGTGTGTACGAGAAGAAAGAAGGCCAATGGAAACTTGTCAGGTTTGGAAGCTGATACGATGTGTGTAAAGCAAGCAACAAAGAGAAAATCAAGATAAGTATCAAATTTCATTGATTTTTGAACTTTTAAATTATTAATATAATTCAATGCTCTGATTTATGATGGTTTGGATTATGAGTTAACCTAGTTTTTTTGTGATAGAAACCAAAGTAAAACTTCCAGGTTCACCTCATGAAAAAACTGCTAATGAGGTATGATTTAAAATTACTACACATTCCTTGTGATGAGACTTGAAAAAATTGTATGCCTATGATGTAGGAATGTATATGGATTTCCTAGTTTGGGTGAATGAAGTTGGCTACAAGATGGAATAATAGTAGGATGTTGAAGTCAAATATTTCATGAACAAGGTCATTGTGGGACCTTAGCACTCAATGAAGCCCAATGATTACAATGAATCCTACTATGGCTAGTGTTATTCCTTAAGAAATCAATTTCCTAGCTGTAGGGAAATTGTGCTTAAGACATTAATAAATACCACTTACTGTCACTTATTTTTTGTTTTGTTCTCAAATGAAGGACCTGGAAACTTGGTTTTAAACTCTCAATACAAGTATGACCAGAACATCTTAGAATTCCATTGTTGCTAAATATAAATGATGGATGAAGGAAGTTTGAAGTGGAAGCTAAAGATAATATGTTGATCTTTCTCAAAAACTACTATCTGTAACTTAGAGGACTTATGATAATGAGAACTGAATCATAGACAATATGTTGATCTTTCACAGAAACTATTATCTATAATTTAGAAGGGAAGTGAGGACTTCAGGTATAGGAGCGCTCTTTAAGGAATTTTAACCTTTTATACATAAGTAAATAAAGACCTGCTCCTTCATTACTATACTTGAAAAGTAGAAAACATAGCATGACACATGACAGAGAAACTTATAGAATTATATGTAACAACTCCTGGAAACTTCTGATTTTTCATTGATCAATGATGATATCAGGAATACAATGGCCTAGTCTCCGGGTTCTCCAAAGTTCGAACCCTTTCTTAGCAAATTTTCCACTTTTTATACATTGTGGAACAATTATTGATTTCTGAAACCTATCTAACTATTTTCTAACTATATGAAATAAAACTACTACATAATTTACAGAGGGTAAAACACCTCAAAGAACATGAAATGGAAAGAACAAAACTGAATTTAGAAGGAGATGATAACTGCTGGCTTGCTCTGTTGATTCGCTGTCGAATTCCTCTGTAAACGCCTTAATGATGCTTAATTATTCTTAGCCGTAATGCAATTTGTTTAGTTTGTATAATATTGGGCTTACATGGGCATTCTGATTGGACAAAATGCTAAGAAACATATCAGATTGTGTTCTTCTTAAGCTTCAGCTCTAATCCCTGATTTTCCACATTACACAGAGAAATTAACGTGAACTTTTCATTAATCTGGAACTTAAAAAGAATAAATCCTGCTTCATAACCTATCAAATCTGCCCATTTAGCACTCTGTTGACTTCCATTGCAAATCACAATTGGCCCAATAATCCCTTTTATAATGAAAATATATGATAAAACAATGCTTTTTCGCTTCCAATATAGGTTTTACACAATTTTCGAGGTATATTTTCCCACCAATTCATTTCCACTGTTAATTTGTGCTTTTTAGATCAGACGGTCTGTAAAGGTTTCAGGTGAGTTTCAATAAAACCATCTACCGCCTTTGCTTCACCCAAAAACCTGCCTTCTAGCTTGAAAACTGTCTTTTCACACGCCTTGCGGACTTGCTGGACTTTATATATATATATATATATATATATATTATATATATAATATATTATATATATATATATATATATATATATATTATATTATATATCACCATCGGATCCATGATCGGCATGTCATATATATATAAAGTACTATGTGATGGTCACGGACCCCTTCCTATTATAATCCTTTATATAATAGAACTTCGTATAAAACGAAATATATATGAATATCCAATTAAATTTTTATAACCCATGATATGATGGACACGAGGGATTATAAAATATAACACACAAAATATTGGGTCCGACCATATAAATCCCAATCAACACTTGTCCACATACATGCATAAAGGCGGACTCGACCAACTTTAAAAATATATATATATATATATATATATATATGTTCAGGTTTGACACTTACCGCAGATCACGATCGGCGAGGTCATATGTATATAATATAGTCATTTTGTGTTGTTTTGAACATGTTATAAAATATGACATATAAATTTTCAGGTTCAGAACCCAATCGCTAATCGCATTCGGCGTTGATCCATGATGTCAACTATCCATACTTATTGCGGACCCGCTGAAATTTTAAACGTAGCATAGATTATTTTGGGTTTGGTAATGTTTTAACACTTGTTTTCTTTGAAAATACAATTTATTTCTTCATTTCTTTTGTATTTTGATTTCTGATATGTATATATGGATACATCCATATAACCATTAGCTTCATCTTAGGCTATATCGGGGCCGATTCTTCTATTTTACTTGTTCCTTTACAAGGAAAACATACTCGATATACCATTATTACTCCTTTCCTTTGCTTTTATCCTTTTTTTAAAAGTATTTTGAAGAGATTCTTGAATGAAAAATAAATGCTATAAACAAATAAAAATGGATGTTACAACATCTAGAATGATAGTTTTGAGGAAGGGATATTCCTTGGTTTGAGATCCTCCCAATGGGAGGAATCATTAACAAGGGATGGATCCCCTGAGGGACTAAGAAGCAAAGAAGGGGATACTTGAACTTAAAAGTTGAGTTATTGCATGAAAAGGGGGTGATCGGATTACTCGATAGACTAGGAATAAGAGAAGGGAAGGTCCAAAAAAAAATTCATTTTTGTCCATGAAGATAAATGATTGGAATGAGGAGAAGATTAGGGGTGTGCCCTGAAAACAATGAGTCAAGAATTGTTTGATGAAAGAACAAAGAGCATGAGATAGAAACTCTGGACATGGAGGTAGGTAGCACTCTAGAGAAAGAGAAAAATCCAAGTTGGATCGAACACCTCTAAAGCATCAAATGACTTCAAAAAGGGCCATTGGAAGATGGATGCATTTATAAAATAATGGCTATCGAGTGGTTGGTAAGTGACTACACATATAGGATGTGTTGTGAAATCTTAAATGATTTGTGTATCTAAAGCTCCGTAACCAACATGGCTTAGTTTAACAACATGTTTTGATGTATATGGTGATTAAACACCGAGGGTAGTGTTCCCCTCAAGGGGGAGGGGAATATGACATCCCCTAGTTAATATTTCTCTCTTGTAAATAATTGTAATTGTTTTAAATGGCTAAGAGAGGGACACATATTATAATGCTTGAGGCAGGATTTGTAGGTTTTAATCCTATACAAAAATTACCTGCAAACAAATTGTTAAAAAAACATAAAATATACAATGTCGAGAAACACAAAACAAATACATAGAGATTTTCCCCTAGATCCAAAAACTGGGACTACCAGATTGATTTTTCATTATATTCCATTCAATGTTACAATTCATATATATACATGTCGAAGCATCCATAAACCCCAATCCATTAACCATGGATTAGAATATAACCGTAGTTCCCTTGACTAGATCTACAAAATACCATGGGCAGAAAACCATCATGCCCAAAACCATGTGTGAAATCCATGCAAAAAACCACAGGTAGGTCCACACATTTTCCTAATAGTTGTTTTCTTTCCATAGGGGGCTAGAGGAGAGCTTAGTCATTGGTCCAGCCCTACAACACCCCTTGTTTCTCTACACCAAGGGAACTTCTCAATGCTCATGGACTTTATCAATGCATCTGCAGTATTCTTCAAAGAGTCCATATTTACCAGCAACACCTTTTTTTCCTCAACCATATCCCTTACAAAGAGATATTGAACATCATTGTGCTTTGTATTTGAATGATAAGCAGGGTTCTTTGCCAAAAAAATTGCAGTTTGGCTGTCACAATCTATCCTTATAACTCGTTGTACTAACCCCATACTTGAACACAATCTCTCAACCAGATTGCTTCCTTACTTGCATGAGTGGATGCCATGTATTATACCTCTGTAGTTCAAAGTGTCACTACAAACTATCTCTTACTCATCTAAATGACTACACCTCTAAATAGTTTAAACACATACCCACTTGTAGATCTTCTCTGATCTAGATCTCCAACCCATTCTGCATCAACAAAGCCATGGATTCCCAAAACTCTGTTCAATCCCATTCTTCCTTGGTAACACATACCATAATCACTAGTGCCATGCAAATACTTGAAAACCCACTTCACCATTGTTCAATGCTCCTTCCTTGGTTTTGACATAAACCTGCTCAATACTCCCATTGCATGTGCAATGTCTAGTCTCTTACAGACCATTGCATACATCAGCGTATTGACTACACTTGTGTATGGAACAAGGGACGTGTCCTCTTCCTCTTCTAATGTCTTGGGACATCGTTTAGTAGATAACTTTACACCTACAGGAATAGGAATCTTCACCGATTTACTATCTTGCATATTAAGCCTTTGCAGCATTATCTTGACATACTTCCTTTGGTTTAACTAGAGCTTCCTCTTTGCCCAGTCTCATTTAATTTCCATGCCCAAAATATAGTTTGAAGCACCAAGATATTGCATGTCGAATTTGGAGCACAATTGGGTCTTCAAATCTTCTATAATTTCTTTGTTATTTCCAATCAACAACATATCATCCACATAAAATACACAACCATCTGCTTTGCTTATGGCGAAGCCAAGTCCCATTAAGATACTTTTTTAACCTGCATATCAATTCTTTCTTACCCTTCACTGTAAAGCCTTCGGGTTGCTCCATGTAGATCTCTTCTTCCAAATCCTCGTGAAGAAATGTTGACTTCACATCCATCTGTTCTACCTCAAAATCAAAAGCAACAACAACAGATAAAAGTAATATAATAGAAGCTACCTTAGCAACAAGAGAAAAAATATCACCAAAATCAATTCCCAACACATGGGAATAACCTTTTGCTACCAACTGAACTTTGTATTTCTCCACCTTGCCTTCTGCATTTATCTTATTCTTAAAAACCCATTTTCTTCCAATGGGTTTCCTTCCAGTCGACAACTCCACCAGATCGCAAGCCTAATTTTTGTCCAAAGATGCCATTTCATCAACCATGGCCTCTTTCTTGAGTTTTCCATCCTTTGAATATATTTCCTCCTTGACAGTTCTGGGATCATCATCAGTAATAAAGAAAGAAAAATTTGAACATAAAGCAGATGGACTATACCCTTCTGGTTGCCTTGTTTCTCCAACTGATCTTCACAGAGCTGGAGTTTGTGGCTCTTCATCTTCTGATTCCTCTTTTGTTGTGGATTTTGATTCTTCCTCCTTTAGCTCAAACTCTATCTTCTCAAGTTCCTTTGGTAGGACTTCATGTTTAATAACATCTTTCACCTCTCTAAGCACCACATATTGGCTGCACACAACTTTCCTTGTTTCTGGGTTCCAAAGCTTATAACCTTTTAAACCATCCTTATACCTAATAAAGATGCACCTTTCATATTTATTATCCAACTTGGTTCTTTTCTCCTTTGGAACATGTAGATATGCATCACAACCAAATACCCTAAGATGTGAAAGAGAAGGTTTCTTACTAGTACATACCTCATGTGGAGACTTATCCTCCAATGTTTATGAAGGTGATCTATTAACCAGGTAACATACAGTCTCCACCACCTCTACCTAGAATTCTTGTCCTAACCTGACACCACTGAGCATGCTTCTTGCCTTTTCCATCAACGTCATGTTCATTCTTTATGTAATTCAATTTTGCTGAGGTGTGTATGGAGTATTCTTCTATTGTGCTACACCACACTTCTTTAAAAACTATTTATATTACTTCTTGCATAACTCTCCACCATTACCTATTCGCAACACCTTTATCTTCTTCTCTGTCTAGTTTTCCACCAGAGCCTTAAATTCTTTAAACCTGTCAAAGACTCTAGATTTCTTCCTGAGGAAATATATCCATTTATTCATTGAGAAGTCATCTATAAATGATACATAGTACACATACTTTCCTAGTGATGGAACTGACAGAGGTCCAAACACATCATTGTGCATAAGCTCTAATATCCCTTTCACCCTCTTAGAACCAGTTGGGAAACTCACCCGATTATGATTCCCATATACACAATGTTCACATAAATCAAAATCTAGAGAGAAACTATATGTACCTTATACCATACCATTACCATGAAGTATTCGAAGGCCCTTCTCTCTAATATGCCTAAGCCTTTGATGCCATAGCATGGTATTTTCTCCAGAGACCACTAGATTTTCTGCTCCACTTTCAAGAACCGAAAAATCATTGCACCCATCAATAACAGTGCTACCCAGAAGCTTGTACGTAATTCCAATCTAAGCTCCTCGCATCAATATCAGTTCTCCTCAAACCATATTGCAAGTATCTTTCTCGAAAATTGCTTTTACACTTGCACCATCCATCTTGATTACATAAATCTGATTTATGGCCAATGAAAGAATATTAAGAACACTTGTAAGTGTTCTAATCCTTCCACCTTGCACCTTCAACTTGAATTTTCCATGTCTGATAATTCTAACCTTCCTCTCATACCCTAAGAAGACATCACCACCATTATATTTCTCATACTTGTAGAACCACTCCCTCTCGGGAGTGAAGTGAAAGGATGCACCTGAGTCAATAAACCATGCCTCGTGATCTACATGTTTAATTGAAGAATAAACCAAGTACACACCCTCAACTTCATCTGAGGTGGTTTTCACTTCTACAGAAGGAGCATCATTAGATCCATTTCCTTTCTTAGGAGCTTTAGATCTTCAATAATTTTTGAAGTGCCCTTCCTTTCCGCATTTCTAGCACACCTTTGTAGGTTTTCCTGGAGATTTAGATCCCCCTCTAGATTTATATCTCCCACTTTTAGGACTTATTTTTATTTTTATTCTAGGACTATCCTCATACAGATAAGGCATCACCATTATGTCCCTCCATATTTTTCCGTCTCATCTCCTCTGACAGCAAGGATGAGACTATTTCATCAAATTGAAAGGTAGTTGTATTTCTACCTATTACAACAACCAAAATATCCCATAAATCTAGTAGAGGAAACAACAAACTGATGCACTTATCTTCATATGATATTTTAATACCAACATATAACAACTGGCTTGCCACAATAGTAAAGGTGTTCAGATGCTCTGTCACAGAGTCTCCATCCTTCATCCTTAGGTTATACAACTTTTTTTGTAGGAACAGTTTATTCACCAGAGACTTAGATTGGTAAAAAGTCCCTAACTTGTCCCACAAAGCCTTCGTCGAAAATTCCCTTGATACATTAATAATACTAAAGATGAGATACACAATTGTATTGTTCTCTTCGATTTCCGATCCAACTTCTTCCATTCTTCATCGGACATTGTTGTTGGTTTAGTATTTGGATATGTTGTGATCCACTGATCTTTATCCACCAGCAGATCCTCCATCTTGAGTTTCTACAACTCAAAACTCTGACCATTAAATTTATCGATCTCTATCTTTCCATTGCCCGCCATCTTTTTTCACCACAAGAATTGATCCCACAGATCTCCTATTGAAAAGGGTCTACCACAGGCCCGAGCAAAATATCTCAGCAGAAAAGGAATCCCCTTGAAGCCAAAATAACTTCGATACCAAATGTAGTTTTTAACCCTATACATAATTTACCTACAAACTAATTCTTAAAAAAAAAATAGAAAATATACAATGGCAAGAAACACAAAAAAAGTATACAGAGATTTTCCCTTGGATCCCAAAACCGAGACTACCAAATTGATTTTTCATTATATTCTTTTCAATGTTACAATACATATATATATATACATGCTGAAGAATCCATTAACCTTATATTAGAACATAATTTTAGTTCCCTTAACCAGATCTACAAAATACCATGGGAAAATAGCCATCATGCCCAAAACCATGTGCGAAATCCATGCACAAAACCATAGCTAGGTTCGCTCACCTAATATAGGGTCCAAAACAAGATTCTTGGGGCACTTCCTCGTACCCTATGCAAGGAGTGTGGCCTATTTTTACCCTATTTCAATTGTTTGTTAGTTAAAAATCCCTTAAAAGAACTATGTCTCAAGCTTTGGAATCTATCTTGGAGGTGACAGTTGCAAGTAAGACTTGGCTGCAATTTTCTATGGTTGGGTGGAGAGTTAGAGTCCCACTTTCAGTTGTCAAAACTTTCATAAGATAAGTATAACCTTATGTTCATGCATGTGATTACTATGTTGTCTTTGTTTCTTGTTTTAGGATAATTTCATGCTAATGTTAAGGAATTTTGGTTCTTGCATATATCCATGATATAGATGTTGTATGAGGCATGATGTGTGATTGTAGTGTTTATGTGATTGAATGTGGCATAATCTAGATTTTACTGTAAGATCTTGTTAGAACTATTCACAATTCTGAGTAGGAATAATGGAGATTCCTCACTCCCTAGCCATAATTGTCTACCTTGTATGGTTTCCTTTCAAGTCTTCCAGTGGATCAAACCCAAGTTATTGGGCTTTCATTTTCACTTTCTCAAAGATTACACATAAGTGGGCCTTGCATTGCTGTGTTTTTATGAGACTATATCATAAGATTTGATAAATTAATCTCATGATCCTTGACTTGGCATGATATTTTCCATATGCCTGATGAGATTTGTTCCTTCATTGATAACTACTCCACTATATGTTTCTTGGCACTTTGGTAATAATAAAATTTGGGTTTTGTTACGCTTGGTATACTTGTGTTCAAGAAGGTTGGTCTCGAGTGTATATTGTTTATTCTGGTTACAGGCAACTAATAGCCTCTATAAGTTGTTAAAAATGTTAATAAGTTGAGTCTTAAGAGGGAGATCCATCTTCACACCAATCTCAATTTACTTTCTAGTTTACCTATGGATTCCTATAGGATTTAGGCTTTATAGGATTCCTACCCACTCTAATGAGTTTGTTGCATGTTTATTATTAGCCAAAGGGACCAATGGATATCAGGAATAAGATAAACTTCATTTATGTCTATTGTTATCATCCTGGAGGCTTGTAGACTTTTGTGTTGTATGAGTTTTCCATTTGTTCGATGGGTCTTAGTAATTATGAAGGGGAAAATCCATATTATGTTTATTGTATCATTTACAAATTAGCTATTAAGCCTTGTTCCATTAATTTTAAGCTCAGGAAGGATAGTATAAGGTGTGTGCACACACACACACTTAGGTTGAATGGATTGGGTAGAACCCTATTGAAATCTCAGGAGGGATAACTCTTATTTAAGTTTCAGGAGAGATGGCTACAGTGAGCCATATAAATACTTAAAGGCAAAGGGTTGAATCTTGGAGCATGTTGGGTTGTGTTATATTCTTTCCACATAGTTAACAAGGCATTTGAGGGGTACCTGTAACCCCACTTTATGGGGTCCGGGGCAGTGCCCCGGAAAATTTTGGTTTTGGACCCTATGTTA